>JAQGAY010000099.1:0-52256 GCA_034698085.1 Polydesmus angustus
GGGCTAAAGATTGGGCGTGCTGGTCTGATGATTGGGCGTGCTCGTGCACCAGGAGCACATAGGTTCCGCCGCCTATGCAGCCTAGATAAGTTCCTGGAAAATAGACCGTTAAGCAAATGGCCGTATATCGAGTCTTTTAATGTATACTACCTGGAGAGGTCTACTGTTCACATACACTCACACGGAACCATGAAAAACATGGATCCGTGTGTGTAGGCTATTTCTTTTAAAATACGCACTTTTCATCTACGGTAAAAAAAATTTTTTCACCCTATTTCTTGGCCGTATATCGGGATTCTGGGCCGTAAATCGAAATTGAGTCGTAATTAGTAAAGGCTGTTACAGGAAAACGCCGAATATCGAGGTATAGGTGTAGTGTTGTTCTATGAATAAGATGAAAAGATTGACGGCGAATAGTAGGTTTTCATTGAAAACCTTGTAAATGTCGAAGATTCGCTTTCTCACTACAGTATTAGTTTTGTATGAAAAAAATAAATACAATTATAATAAAAAGATAAATCGTACTTAGCTTAGCTAAACGTTTACAGATTTAATGTTCTAAATTAACGATTCAATTGGAAGATTTGAGGATTTAGAAATAACAATTCAAATTGAGGTTTTGGTAAAACCTCTAAATCCACAATGTTGACCCTCCGTGTGTTTGCACACCCGAATGTAGTCCACTATACATGTGCTAACAAAACATGTTGTTTTGCTCCCATCAAATTGACACATTTTTTCCTTGACTTATCATTAAAATGAAAATGGAGTTCCAAAATAGCACCAATACAGTTCTTAATCTTTGTCTTGCAAATAATTGAAACTTCTAATTAGTGTTCTTAAAATTGAATGAAAAAAATCTTTATTTATCGAAAATACATCTTGTCTTAAAAACTAGCGTTAAAATGTAGCTGAATGTCAGTTCAGCAAGGTTTTCATGGTTGAAACTTTAAAACAATTATTAACATTAAAAAAAATTATTAATAACATCAAAAATAAATAAATAAACAAATACATGTAGAAAAAAAAAAAAAATCTTGGTATTTTTGTTTTTGACAATTAATCAATATTATTGGATCGATGGGATAAATCGATATTTTATTTAAAGATAAGAAGAAGGGAAAAATGATTTATGAAGAAAAATTTTTGCGATTTATTAATTCATTTTTTTTTTCTTTCTTTTCTTTTCTTCATTTTCTTTTTCACTTTTCTTTGGATCCGTTTAGTGCGCGTTGTGTACAAAGGGAAAGAGTGGCGCTGTAATCGCTTAAACAGCTGCGAGTGTTAGGTCGTCATGGCAACCACTCTTAGAGATGGCTACTTCAGCTGTCAATTCCTTCACACTCCCACCCAACTCCATCTCTCTCTCTCTCCTTCTCTCTTTCCATCCGATTTAGCGAAACAAGACGAAAAACGGAAAAGGAAAAAAAAAAAAAAAGGAAGAAATGGGTTTCCCTCTTTACTTGTCAACAACACGTGTTTCACACGACGCCAAACGCACTTGTCGCCCCCCACCCGCACCCCTCGCTCCCCCTAACACCCACAGCACACCTCGCACCTCTTCCACAAATCACGACGGCGTCAACAATCGATAATTACGAGAAAGAGAGATTTACATGGGGTGATTTACACTGTTTGTAAATCTCGCACTCCGGGAGCCATAGGTTATGGAAAAAGTAGGGAAGATTGCGCATAAGGATTTCTGCCCAAGTCTTCTTAATTCTTACGCTTATGACGTCATTGGACATCATAAAGAAGTTAAGAAACGTATGCAGGCAGAACTTGTGTTACGCTGCTTATAACCGTACTGTATGCATAGGTGTAGCGAGGGAAGAAGCTATAAGGGGCACTTGTCTCCATTGGCATCACTGAAAAGTAAAAAAAAAGCTTAAAAACAAAGCCGTGTTTTTGATAATTAAGAAATTTAATACCGTTACCCTACCGAAGAGATTCAAAGCGAATTGAATGTAAGTTTAATTCAAAATAAATTTGAAAAATTTTAAAATGTTTTTTTTTTGTTGTTGTAAAAAAAAAAAGTTCAAAAACCTAAAAATTCTTTGTACGTACGAGTATATATTTTTTTTAAAATAATTTTTAAGAATGTTAAGTTTTTTTTATTAAAATTGTACAAAGGTTTTAAAAAAATTTAAAGATTTAAAATTGTTCGAAAATGAAATAAGTGATTTTGAAATGTTTGAAAGTCTCATAAAACGGTCCAAAAATATCTCAAAAAGTTTGTTTATAAAAATATCCAAGAATCTCTCTACAAGTTTGAAGTTTGTTTTTTTCAAAAGTTGTTAAAAAATCGTCCAATAATAATAATAATAATCTCCAGATGTTTTCCAAAAGACTTTAAAAATGTTTTCAGCCAAAAACAAAAATTCAATAAAATTATGCATGTACCGGGTACTGCATATTATTTTGATTCCCTACAATAATATTTTTTTAAAATCTTTTTAAAGGCTTTATATTCACATAATATTAACGTCTTAGTTGGCGATTTTCGAGCTACGTATATTAAAAAGAATAAAATTATTTTCCAGCATTTTTATATTTTTTTATTTTGCCGGAAATAGTAATAGAATCGATTTCTGCTTCTCGCGCGATATGAAAATTGAAGCCATTTACGTAAAAAGCGTATTAGTTCCGGTTGAGCGAGCTTCCGAACGAGAGACGAAACGCGAATCTATTAGCAAACCGGAAGTAGAACGTTAGGTGCCTTTATGCGATTAACGGCGATCGATAAAAGTTGACAGGCCGATGAGAGGCCCTAAAGGCGCTCGTAAACATAGGGTGATGAGGGCCCTTAAATAACGAAATTATATTTTGCGAGCATTTCACTATTCCGTCACTATCCAATTACAACAAAACCCCCTCGTTTTGCGTTCTTGTATTTTCCAAGCTGCGTCTTTGTAAGTTTGATTTGTTTCGCCGAGGAATAATTTGTTATTGCTTTCAAAAGTACTTTTATAAACATAAAAAGTGCACATTTTAAATGTTTTTTTATGGGTCGCACATTATGACTAAATTAGAAAACTGGTAGGCCTACTTTTGAAATAATCAACATTCATTACTTAACTTTATTGTAAATTTATTTTGCATAAAATAAGGTGTCCCACGGAGGACGCACTTTTTAAACAATTAATTAATTCGTCAAATGTTTATGAAAATGCATTTATTTATATATATTTACACTCAGCAACATCTCCGATTTAATAATAAAAAATAACATATGGCACACGACTTCTCCAACTGAGTCGGCACGTGTTAACGCGCATTTGCGCTCACGCTTGAGGCTATAGTAATTGCGACCTCCAAGCATGCATGTGCCGGCATCTGCTACAGGGTTAATGCAAATTTTGTTTCGCGCGTTAACACGTGCCGACTCAGTTGGGAAGATTGGATGCCATATTTTCTTTTTTATTATTATATCGGAGATGTTGCTGAATGTAAATGCATATAAATAAATGCATTTTCATTAACATTTGACTTTATTATTAATTGTTTATAAAGTGCGTCCTCCGTGGGACACCCTATATAAGGCTTTTAAAGGGTTACGTCAGAGCAGCTAATTACCAACAAAGTTTGTTGCTAAGCTTTTTTGCTTACTCTTATGTTTTTCTTAAATCCTTAAATTTGTTAGCACGCCCTTACTTCTCGCATTCTACGGTGGAGGCAAATTTAAAAGACACGAAGTGATTTACTGTTTACCTTAAAAAAAAATCCATGGTAAAATATTGGAAGAAACGATACAGCATTACCATTTTCTACGAGCAACTTTTTCTCCCCACTCATGATTATTATATTAAAAATTACAAATATAGGTCGCGTATAAAATGATATAATGATGCCTCTTTTATGTTTAAGAATTTAGTAAAATTTGGTTAAAATATTTTGCATAAAAAATATTTTTTTTTGTTTGAAAAAATTGAATTTAAATACCGTAACTATTATGATATTTGTCCGAAAAGGCGAAATAAATAAAGAAACATTAAAAAAAGACCAATCGACAAAGTGGTGTTTGTTGGTTCTAGCCGTCTTTAAAAAGCAATCAATATAAATAATTCGAGCATAATTATTCCAATCATTATTTTAGCGCTTTTAGCACCGGAACTCTTTAAACTCTAATTATTATTTTTCTTAAAAAAAAAAACGGAACTAGAATTTCCCTGGAGAGAGAGATAGAGGTGCGAGTGACCTTTGGACCCCGAAGTGTCTGTTTCCTCCCCGCTCCATTTGCTTAGGGTCAGAGGGCGCCTATCTCTCTGGGTCCCAACGCAACCGGAAATGAGGGAGGGAAGGCACGTGCCGAAATTTATTTTTCTATTAATTATTCCTCTCTTTCTCTCTCTCTCTCTCTCCATCTCTCCCTTCCATATTTAGGAAAGACGGGGAGGAGAGGAGAGGGGGAGACGGCGGTATTCGTTGTTGTGGCACGTGGCGCACAGCTGTGTATTTCGCGTGTTAAAGGGAAAAGGAGAGGAGGGGGAGGGGGGGGGGGTGCAGCGACAATTGAAGAGAAGGGGGCGGGGGTGGGTGGCAGCAGCTGCGAGTTGAATTCCGAAATGTCCTTCCTCTCTCTCTCATTCTCTCTCTCATTCTCTCTCTCACTCGCTCCCTATGTCTTTCGTTGTATGTACACGTGCGTCCGGATCTCCTTTGTCAAGGGGCACACGTGCTCTCCTTTAAATAGCTTTCTCTCGCCCTCCATGGCCTCCACTCCCTCTTTGCGTGTGCTGTATGCTTTTGCAATGCGCAGATGAGAAGATTCGGTTTCCGGTTGGCGAGCATGCGCAATCCAGAGTTGGAATAACGCGGGATAATTTAAGGGGAGGTTAGGTAGGTTGGAAGCTTCGGTGTAACGAAATTTTTGGAAGTTTTACGCTCGAAGATTTCTTTTATACGCTAATTCGAACCAATAGAAAACAAAGGTGTTTCGGATTATCGACGAGTTCGGATTGCCGAGTAAATGCCATTTTTAAAATGCTTTCCGCGTTACAAACAATGCTATACTTTTTAATTCTCCGAGCAATTAACTAACGCATTTATTTGATCCAATATTTTGATGTGTAGAATTCTACCAACCTACAACGACATTCTATTGGGTTGGTAGCTTTCTATTCAACTTTAAAGTTTATTTTTTATTTTTAAATAATAAATTATTACCGTATAAATTTTAAAAAGTAAAAATTTCAAAATTATTGCTAATACAGTAAATGTGTGGTTGAATGGTTGGTTGCTTTATATTAAATACCGCGTTACTGGTTACGGCACACTGGCTCGTTCGTGTAGGCTACTACTGTATTTAAATTTGGTAGTCTACTCTACTGTTTAGTAAGTCCTACCCCTACCAAGCTTAATTTATCCTAAACAATCATGTATAATTTAATCCAAAAAAGATAAATGAAATGATTAAATGGACGATGCAAGTTGCAACGACGCAGTTGCGAGGCGGCCGCTATGAAGCGAGCTCTTTACAGCTACTGTACTTCTCTTCAATGTTGGCAGCTTCAAACAGCTGGCGATTTCGAAGGAAAGCAAACATGGTAGTGGTATAATTTATAAGAGGCGCTTGATTTCTTTTATTAAAATAAACTTATCATTTTGTTTTTTTTTAAAAAAAAGAAGATGCATTTATAATTATTAACTTTAATGAGTGAAAGAAAGAAAATGAATTCTAACACAGTAGTAATAAATGTCAGTGTGCTTGGTGATTATCCATATTCTCTCTGTTTTGCGTCTTGTTTTCTAGACCCTAATGCCCACTTTAGTTGTCAGCAATATTATATATTTTTTAAAAGTTATTATTGAGAAATACTTATGTAATGCAGCGTATGAGTGAAAAAAAAACAGGTACGGCACGGTATACTGTTGCCATACACGTGAAAATAATTTTTCTAAATTCATATACACAGGCCTAGCTCTACGAAATTATACTCATGCACATTATAAAATATGCTTTAGTCCTATGAACCAAATATTCGAACAAATCGGTTTTACGAATTACCATGGGTCCATGAATCAATTCGTTTGGATAAAAGACGCTCTACCGGATTTGTATCGCAGAGGTTTTTAACTGAATGACGTCATAACTACATAACGTTATAAAAAAAAAACATTTTTATTTCTTGCAACAATAATTTTGTTATGAACAACGTCAATTCTGGCAAATAATACACAATACAAATAAAATTAAATTTTAGGCTACCTTTGCTTTGTAGAAAATATATCGGTACTTTTGCATTCGATATTTTTAATGCATAGCCAACATGGGTACAAAACCATTTTACTTTAAAAGCTAAATTTTAAAACGGTTGTTTATTTATTTTTATTTTTTTTGCTTACCAAAATTATTAGTAAACGTTATTTGTCAAAACTATAAATATGAAAGGTCTGCATTTCGAGGGGTCGAGTAAACGGGCCGGTCGAGGGGTAAATTCGAGCAAGCCGCGACGATCCTAATTTTTTCTCACCACTTTCTTCCTTTTGCATTCAGGAAGTTGAAATAATATTACATGTAGGCTTTGCGTGAATGTCTCCGGGTCATCGTTGCTTTTTCTAGCTCACCACTCGCCTCGCCCGTTTACTCGTCATGTGTTTCTCGGTGTTTGGGTTCTAAAAACCTAAAGTGACTCATTCTAATTTATTCGTTTTTAAACAGCTTTACAAACTTTTACCGCACTCTATAATTATTAGAACCGGAAGTGAGTCAAATACAAGAAGCGATTGAATGGGAAAAAAAAAGTTTTCGAAGAAATTTAAATTAATTTTTTTCCCCTTAATTTTTTTTCTTTCTTTCTATTTTTTTTTTTATTTAAAAAACGCAATAAAAGAGCGAAAGTTGAGATTTGTTCTCGCAGCTGTTGCAAAGCCCCGCCTACCCCTCTTGCTTGCTAAGTGAGTGGGGCACGCGTCTCCCGTTTAACTCCCCTCTTTACGTCTGCGAGACGCGTGTCACGCGCGGCCTCAAAATGGCTGCGGACGCCATCTTGAATGATATATGCCGGAGCAGGTGAAGGCTCTCCCGGCCACCCTCCAAACCCCTTCCCTTCCGCTACAGGAAACGCAAACACGTGCTGGCATAAAAAACGGCACAGGTGTTTTCTACACTTTCTTCGGCCGCCATCTTTGTTGCGTCTGAAAGGGGTGCAGGGGGAGGGGGTGGGCACAGCTGAGCGGAGGAGGAGGGGGGGGGGGGGAGGACAAATGGAACAGTTAAATGCCTCACCTTTTTTATTAAGTTTAAAAGAAGCCTGTTTTTTTTTGTTGAATGAATTGAATGAAGAAAAAAAATTGAATGACGTAAGCAAAATTTATTTTAAACATTTTATTGTGTATTGCAAACCTTTACAATAATAATTATGGTGAGCATTAACGAAATAACGGTTAATAATATTGATCTGACAAATCTAAATTTTCTCGAATACAATCAGTAGCATAATCTTTATTATGCACGTTATAACTTATAACGTATACGGTAACTTATCACAAGAAATCGCATGCTGAATCCTGAATACTTTAACAAAACGCAAGATCAGAATTGAAAAAATGCAAAGTGAATTGCAGTTGACCTAGAGAAAATAATGCACCCTTAGAATAATACTGTTGTAACTTTCAAATTTAAAGAAAATGAAATAATCCGTCTATTTTATAGAGTTTTTCATGCTCTATTTAGCACCTAACCCTCGTATAACGCGGTTTCCAAATTATGACTATCTTTGTATAGCACGGCCACTGTTTCGATTTAACGAATAACGCGGTTAAAATGTTTAAATTGTTAAAAAATCATGCAAAAAATCGACCTTTTCTGTGCATTAAATGAATCAAAATATGCATACTGTATTATCATATTGTAAATATGCTTTAGCATAAATGTAACATTATTTGCTGTTTTGCACCATTTTCTGCGATTTTTGCCACACAAAGTGCATTTTATGAAAACAGCGATGATGATTAAAATACTGTACATGCATGGGAATTAATTTATTTAGGTTATTATATTAATTAACTACATGTACATGCATGTATATATCCCAAATTCATTATAATTTTTTTAAAAAAATAAATTAAAGTGTGTATAATTTCCAAAAAAAAAAAAAAATGGAAAATTAAGGAATGGAACCCTATCATTAGTATGTACTTCCTAATCTCGTATAACGCGATTTATACAACGCGGCAATTTTGGGGAATCTATCCTCCGCGTTATACGAGGGTCAGGTGCACTTCAGAATTCAATTAAAATTTTTTTGAGGATTAGCAAGTAGAAAACCGTGTATATTATGTAACTTACTGCAGTATTTTATATTGCAATGTTACTCCATGAACTGTTGTATTTGACATACAAGTCAGACGAAAAGTGTTGTAACTATGTAATATGCTGCAGTATTCCACTTGGCAATGTTACTCTTTAAACAGCTGTTATTGCAATTGCCATAACGAGCAGCAGTAGTAAACTGTTGTTTGTTCCGCACTTACGTTTTTATGTTAATTTTCCATATTATTTGACACATTTTAGTTTGTTATTAATCACATTTATTTCATCTATTTATGATGATTTAATTTCAGTATGGCAAACACAAAAAACAAACAACTCATATTTTATACATTTCATTAAAATCCTTAATCACGTTTATCTCAAAATTCTCAGTTGGAGTTTACAGTACAGTACTTCTGTATTATTCGGAGGGTGCGATAAAGCAAACAACGAAGATACGGTTCCTCCACATACAATTTTTTACCAGTGGATTTTTTCGTGAGTAGAGTTTAGAAAATTACAAAATACTTTTTAATACAGTATACGTGTAAATATGGGTCAATGGAGTAGAGATGCACGATAAAAAATTAAAGTAAACAATTATTATTAAAAAAAAATCTTCATAACATGTAAAAAAACTCAAATAGCCACCTTTAAGTGGATTTTCAACTGAGGTAACACAACATAGCCCCAATACAAAGACGTGGACAGCTTCAAGCCCATTTTAAAAGCCCTTTTGCCTCAGACATTTAAAATACAGTATTGTACATTCCTAAAAATGTTACAATTGGTTTTTTTACCATAGGTAACATGGGGAAAATGGTACCGGTAATCGATTAAGTGTACATGTACTTGGTTTTACGTCTATTGCCTGTTGCTAAGTGTAGCGGAGGGGCCACTTTGGTGAGTAGATAATATTAGCTTCCAAAGACATCTGCTTTGAAGGTGCTAGCTTTGATTTAAACTTTTGGGAACTTGTTTTAGGCAAAAATGTTGCAGGAGTTTGATGAAGGCTTTAAAAAATTGAAACACAAAAATTATTATCAGGATAATTTTTAGGATGTTTTTGGTGAGATAATTAAAGCGTTATCATCAATGTGATAGTCAGAGAGGTAGTGAGGCTTTTTCAGCTGTGTATTGCCTAAACTAGGGCCCCAATCTGTATCAATCAACGGAAAAATAATAGAGGAAGCTTCTCACCGCCGACAGGTTTAATGTTTGGTGGGCGAAATAAGGATCAATCATCCATT
Organism: Polydesmus angustus; assembly: GCA_034698085.1. Lineage (NCBI taxonomy): Eukaryota > Metazoa > Arthropoda > Diplopoda > Polydesmida > Polydesmidae > Polydesmus > Polydesmus angustus. The sequence continues at coordinate 9,505 of JAQGAY010000099.1, forward strand.
CCATCATGTATGCATACAATGTCCGGAGAATTATCTCCGCACATTACTAAAAAAAATTAAAAGTACAAGTGCCAAAATAATGCTTGATAAGGTAATTTCACCTCATGCAGCCTATTCATAATACTGTATTCGAAACAATAATAGAGAAAAACAGCCGCATACCGTATTACATTTTATTTCTCCAATTTTTTTATTTAAATAAAACTCAACAATTACTGTATGTAATTTGGACATAATCTACAACGTAAATTAGACGCAGTCGAACCTGCAAAATGTTATGACGAACACGTTTTTTTCTCCAACTCTTTTAATTAAATTTTTGCTGCTAAAAATTTCGTTTCTAATTTCTACACAGTGTCTGTAAAAAAACAGATCCAACTGAATTAGTACGAAATCCTTTTATTCATTTAAATATTTTAATGACACATGGACAAACTTCAATTTAAAGACTTTTTTTTTCACAATTTATTTGTTTTGTTCTGTGTTTAAAATATCCTCTTCCGGTCACAACGTAACCAGCAAAACGAGTTGACTTGCACAGTTGCACTCCCGTTTGGAATCCAGCTTGATGGAAATTACCCCTGTCTCCCGCATTCGTTGACTTCCATGTTTCGTTCTTTTGTCTTGTGAAGTGGTAAATCTTTTCTTGCATTACACCCCATATTCTACTTAATTTAAATCTGGGTTATTGAAGAAGTACGCCAACGTATGATACAGACATGAGACTAATTCGATCGAGCTGGAATCAATCCAGAGCATAGGTATTTGAGAGCATGGCTCGTGTACTGTTTATGTTGTGACCGGAAGAGAATATTTTGAACCTTAAAGTAAAGTTTTTCCGTGGGCCATTAAAATATTTAAATTATTAAAAAGGATTTGATACTAATTCAGTTGGGTACATTTTTTAGGGACACCGTGTAGTTCTCTTATTAAATCCGTCATTTTTTATTTTATTATTTTTATATTTAGTAATTATATTTCCTTCATATTTGAATATAATATAATTCTCTTTTATTCATCTCCCACCTCGTTCTCTCTCTCTTCCACACCCAGCTACAGTATAACAACTCGCCCTACCTCGTTTTGATTTGTTTCTACGTGTGTTTGCACCTGTACAGCACGCCGAGTAGGTGGCGCCACCTGTCTCTGCTGCTGCTGGCGTATTATTTCATTAGTTGGAAAGGCGGAGGAGGGGTGGGGGATGGGTGTTCACGTGACACCTGACTTTGAAAACGCAGACAGCCGAGCAGATGGCGCTGCTGCTGCTGCTGTTCAATTCGGATTCGAAGACGCCATTTTTAATGTTATTAAAAGTGCGTTCGGAGTTTTTGGAATGGGTGGTAGGAGACTTCCGGTGTGGGCGCAGACGTCTGCTCTTCCGCTTTATGCAAAACAGGCTGTAAACTGAGGCTTCTAATAGCCTAATTATATAACGCCAGGTTTTTTTTTCTTTTTCCTTTCAAAAAATTGAGTTAGGACTCGTTTCTATTTAATACTGAAACGAACCTCCTACATGGTAGCCTACTTGTACTGTGTACATATCGATTCACGATAAAAAAAATACCGGTAATAATAATTGTTACTCTTAGCAACTTTTATTAAATCGGAAATAAAAAGTTTGGGATCGGAAGCAAAAAGTGCGTGTCCTCGTCTGGCAAAAAAAAAATTGTTTAGGTTTAAATTTAATAACTTAATAATGCTTAAGCCATCAATCAAAAAGTGCTCGTTTATATAGGTCAGTCAATGTCTTTAGCTAGGAATGAGCTGAAATTCGATTACATTTCCTCAGGGGCTATTGTTAAAGAAGACAACTTAAGCACTTAACTTGCTTAAGTTTACATATTTTTTTTACTGTTACCCCTATTTTTAAAAAAATTATTTTATTTATTGCAAATAATTTTATTTTTAATTTAAACCATTATTTTTGAAGTGCAAACTTATGAGACTAAAATCAGAAGTGACTTGGAGATTGGTATTATTATGTTCTCTCAAACTGAAGCACATACAGTACGTACAACTGAAACACTGTCCAGACATATTCAAAACTTTGTTTTTTTAAAAAAAATTTTGTTTAGATAGTAGTACATTAAAGAATTTTTCACATTTAAAAGTACCAAATTTAGGTACGTATTTTTTTAAAAAAATTTTAGTCCTATTTTCAAAAAAAAAAAAAAAATTTAAAGTACCGGTAGTAGCCTACATACTACAACAGGTACGAAGAAGCCTACAATTGCTGTACTTAAAGAAGATATGGGTGAGCTACCGTATAAACCTGTTTAAAGCGGAAATGCCTTTTGAACCCTGGTAAAATTTAAACACTTGTGAAAGTCATGATAAAAACTTGTTTGAGTGGGAAAGCGCTTAAAAACCTGTATACGACGGAAAGTCGGCTAATGTTGAGTACACGGGAACTCTCAACCCCGTTAATCCGAACTCCTCCATACCGAATAACTCGATAATCCGAACAGCCCTATTAAAGAAAAAACCCGAAAAAAAAAACCGGAAAAACCAAAAAAATGTGAAAAAAAAAAAAAAAAATTTTTTTTTTGTCTTAATCTCACAAAATAAACCATTTTTAGACATAAACCCCGTTAATCCGAATTTTTCACTAATTCGAAAAAGGTTCAGTCCGGATTAGCGGGGTTCCCGTGTATAATTTTATATCTGTAAACATTTTAATATTTTGTATTATTTGTCTAATAAAATTTTCGTCCATCAACCTTAATTTGTCAAAAAAAAAATCTTTGGTTCAAAATTTTTAAAAAAATGTACTGTAATGATTTTGTTAGAAAATGTTGTTTTTACGGTAAGATTTCGGCTCTAAACACATTTTCTTTCAAATATCGTTCAAAATATTATTAGCGTAACTTCCTCTTTCACTTCAACCAACCCATGCGCCAATTATAACCTCATATTTTTTTAAAAAATTATAATTATTGTAAAAATCTCTCATAATGAATAATTTTTTATTCTCGCTTTTCTTGTTGAAAAACAATAATAATTTGTTAACAAAGCCTATTGTGGATGGTTGAGGTGTGAGCGTAATGAGGTGAGAGGCGGGATTAGTCTCGGTGAACCACGTGACCGCAAAATAGCACGTTCTCGGCGTTTCCAGCGCGTGTAAGATGATTTAATCCTCGCCCCTACCCACCTTCCACTCACCGGAAGCTTAAGGAGCGAACCCAACTCCTGCGCCCAATCGATCCATCGATAGTTTAGCGATCGGCGGCGGCGGGAGGCTTTGAGCAGAGCGGGGCGCGATGCACGAGGGAAGGGGTGGTGTGTGAACCCCAACACGTGTTGAGCCCAACGTATAATGGCGTCGGCTTAACACTTAATCGTACGTGCTCAATTCTTCAATACACCGCATCATTGCTATTGCTGCTAATGCCGCGTGTTTATACAAGCTCCGCCCACCCCCATCCGCCACCTAACACCCCCCCCCCCCTGCACACACTCAAGTGGGTCATAGCAACGGATCATGACTTAGGCAAATAAGACAAACGTCTACCCTCACATTTTTTAGGAGCCAGTTTTACCTTATAAAAAATAGGAGCATTTGTTCATTTTATCCTAATAATTTCCAAAAACATTTGTTCATTTTCTTAAAAAATTTTGTTAACTTTTTTGACATTTTTTATTATTTTCCTAAAAATTGTTTTTTTTTTTTTGTAACTTTACCGAAAAGTTAATTTTTTCCGGGATGTAGGATGATAAATGATTTAAAACTGTCCACGTTGGTTGTTGTTTGTTGGGTAGAGGCAAACTTTTCGGGAGTAACATTCTTCGAGTATCACTTTTATTTCAAAGGGTTCTAAAATTATTTTATTCTGAGGATCCCCCAAAGAAAACATAATCCGGCTCTGAAAGTGTGGTAACTAAGCGTTCAAACTTCGTTCGAATGAACGTTGATTAGATATTTTAATTAATATTATTGTTTGGTTTAGCAAAATTTTAGCTGCGGGAATATGTTTGAATAAACCTGCCGATTATTCGTGTTTTAAAGCGAATGCATGTTCTTCATTGATGGAAGAAGACTAACCGGATGGAAGGAGTTGACGAGTTTTTCTCCCGTGATTTTCTTTCCCTAATTTCGATGCGGAAAGTTGACTTAAGTATTTAAAAGATGTCAGCATTTTTCGCATTCGAGATTTTAACCAACAAAATGGCAACCCGAAGTGCGTAAATATAATGCTGGAAGTTACCCAAAATGGCACCACGAATCTATTCGTGACGTCACGCCAAACTTTTTGATTTGTATTAAATATTTTTTTTGCCTTCAGATTTCAAAATATTAAACAGGAAAATGGAGTTTGTTTAAGGATTTTAGTGAGGATTTTTGGCCGGCAGAGGGCGCGTGACATGGCGTGGGTTTACCGCAGATGGCACTACCCTCATCCCAAAGGGTTTAGCGCCAATCAACTATCGATATTTATCGATTTAATGCATTTTTCATGTCGTTCTTATTTTTTTTTTTAACCAAGCAACATACTTTGCATCAAATTAAAATAGGAACACAAATTTGAGCTTTTATCGAAAAATTTAGATTTTATATGGAAATTATTAACATTTCAAATAATCAAATGTTAGCCTACTTATTTATATGGCGAAAACAGGACGCAGAAAGTTATTTTTTTAAAAAAAATACAGTATTAATAAAATACAGTACCATATAAATTCAAAAGTAGCTTTTCTCACTCAATTCAGCAGTGTTATCCTCTGACAACAATAAAATAAAAATGTAGGAATCATTTAAAAACATTTTAAGTAGTAACATTGCTATAGACATTCGATATGCGCTCATCATTTGGAATTACATGTAGTTATAAACTTTAGTTGAACTGATGGGTCTCATTTGGTTACTATAAACCATTCAATACATAAATCATTTTAGGACGATTTACTAAAAATTTATATTATTTTTTAGTTTAAGAATAAGAAAGTTTATTTGCGATATGTCACTTTTTTGGATTTTAATTTTTGTATACCTGGTGTCCGAAAAAGTACTGACCAATAAACAATTGCGATTTAAAAAAGAAAAACTAACAAAGTAATTTTAAGCTGGTGTTATTCAACAGAGAAACTCAACAAGTTTTTTATGTAAAAAAATAATTTTTTTGTCAAGTCAATAAATATTAAAAATAATAAATATCGAATGTCTGCAGCATTGTTACTGGTCACATTGTTTTTTAAAAACTGTCACAGTTTTGTTTGATTGTTTATATTACTGTATGTTGTTATCACAGGTTAGTACTGCTCAAATGAGAGATTGATTGATTTTGTTTTGTTTCATTTCCATCAGTGCAATAAAATTCAGGGTAAGACATAAGGAAAAAAGAAAAAGAAAAGCGCTTGCACTGATGAGGGCGGCAACGAGTCACAAGTGATCATTATTGCCTAGGGAAAGTTACTTTTAAATTTGGATGTTTTTTTTAAAAAAATAATGATGGAATTAACTAAACAATTACTTTTTTACACAAAAAAACTTTTTGAGTTTATCTGTAAAATGGCACTATTTTTAAGTTTTTATTTTTGCTAGTTGTTTTTTTTTTTTTTTTTTTTTTTTTTTAAATTAACGGTGGTAGTTTGATTGTTACATTTCGGACACCCGGTATACTTATGACCAGCATTTCAGTTAAAAGAAAAATAAGTTAAATAAATTCTTATATTGTAGATATTTCTTTGATTCTAGAAAATAAATTTGAAAAAAAAAGTTACATTTATTGAACTTTTCAATGTCTTTTAAAAAACTTAAATATACCGGTGTACTGTATACCGGTATATTTTCTCCCTAAACTACCGTACCGGTACTGGTAGGCCTATATCTATTTATTTTATTTTATTAAAAAGAACTCGTTAATTTTGTTTTGTCGTTTGTTGTTTCAAGTGTTTTTTTTTCTCGTCTCACGTGTTCCGTTTCCCATATGCAGTGCGCAGGCGCTCAACTCATGTTTTTTTGTCATTAGTTTGTCCGTTGATCGGGGCCTGAACCAGCGAAGGGATAGGGCACTTGTGTGGGTGTGGAGCTTAGCAGTTGGCGATGGGTGACGCCAGGTGGCGCTGTTCCCAAGCGCAAAACCAACACAAAGCTTTGAGACGATACACAAAAATAAAAGATAGGCGGAGAAAAAAAAATTAAGTAGAAAAAAAAAAAAAAAGGAAATTGATCACAGAATTAATCACGTGACACTTATATCGATGCGAAAAATCGATTTCTTTTCTTTTTCTTTCAAAAGATAAATAAAGGACGAAAGCAGCAGCAGGCGCGTAGAACGGAGACATATTAAGCACTTTGTTTCGTTTTTATCGAGAAATTCTTCAAAGCGGATAAATAACTTTTGAGATAATAATGAATGAGATTTTACCTTTTAAAGATTAAGATAGCGTTTGATTTTATATTACAGGAACTTTATTTAGTTAATTCAATTGAGGATATTCGTTTTGTACACCGAGGTGCAATAAAAAGTAAGGCAATCTTTATTTCATAGGTATACATGTATCTCTAATGCCTGATAATAATAACAATAATCATTCTCACATTTTCCCAATTTTTAAATAATAAAAAAATTTGAATGGACCGAAATTTAAGTTTATGAGCAATTTCTTGGTAATACAGTGTGTCGTAAATATACGACGTTTTTAAAAAACGAATAAACAAGTCAAATTTTAATGAAATTGAATTAATTTTTTAATATTTACATAAAACCACACCTCCCATTTAATAATAATTTTTTTTTTAGAATGTGACCTCTACAACTGAGTCGGCACGTGTAAACGTCCTCAGGCGCTCACTTTGACGGCAAAAGCTTTTTGTGGACTTCCAGCCTTCACCTGCCGACTGCATCTCGGCACGTGCCGGCATCTACCATAAAATTAATGCAAAAATTTTCAAATTGCCTTGAGCGCATTAATACGTGCCGACTTGGTTGTAGAGGTCACATTCTAAAACTTGTTTTTTATTATTTAAAGGGAGATGTAAATATTAAAAAAAATAATTCAGTTTCATTAAAATTTGACTTGTTTATTTGCTTTTTAAAAACGTCGTATATTTACGGACACACTGTAGAGTTTTGGTTAAAAAGCGTTTTTGTGCAGAAAATAACCGGAAATCATTATAAAAAAGAAATAAGCACGCGATTTATTTATTTAAAAAATATTATTAATAAAATAAACACGTAGTTAACAATTTAATATTTGCTTATAAAACTGCAATTATTATGTTTAACGTAATTCTGATTGAACCATCTCGTAAATCGTTTACGAATCATATCTTATTAGTAATACTGTATTTTCTAAATACAAACATGTACATATTCACTTTTTTATTTAATGATTTCCGGTTTTTATTTTTCGTTCGTTTTATCCATACTGTAGTAGAAAAATTGTAGTTTATTAATTATCGTGCATTAGAGATACCATATAGGGAATAAATTTGGACTTTTTGTTGAACCGCTATTTATAATTGTACTAGCTGCATTGACATTTTATAAACAATAACTAGAAGCTGTTTGATAATAATTTATATTGGTATTCTTGATTCCCCCTTCAACCCTCTCGTCAAACATTGAAAGAACTCCTTCTACTAAAATTAGGTCAAAAATAATGTAATAATAAAATCTTATGTTATAAGAAATGGATTTAATCATAAGAACGAGCAAAAAGTTTAACTACAAACTCAATAATTACGTGAATAAATAGTGTTTATTAACTTATTTAATTTGTACTCATATTACTGTATTGTATTAAATACGTGAAAGCTTATCTGAATTTCACTCTCTCTCCCATTTATTTTCTTGGTATTATTTCTCGTTTTAAAACTTACGGTAAAAAAAAGTAAAGCAAACAGTGGAAATGGAAAGGCGTTATCTGTGTGGCCAGCAGGTGGCGTTGTTAGCCGATGATGAATCACCCGAGCATCTTTTGATGAATCGTTTAATGCGTGTCATCCGCCATCTTTTTTTTCATTTATTTTATTTTATCAACTTTAAATCTTCGACATTTTTCTTTTTCTTTTCTTTAAAAAAAAATCTTTATTATTTTTTTCATCGATCTTGTCAATAGCAGACGTAGGACTCAATTTTTTTTTGCTTTGCTTCGAGTCGTACGCCCTCTGGTGTCATAAGCAGATGACTTATGGCTGCTTTTGAAGTGAATGAGAGAGAAAGCAGAAGGATGGAGAAAGAGAGAGAGAAAGTAGATAGAAATTCCCTCTTTACGTCAAAAACAACTCTTCATTTCGATTTTTTCTTTTCAAATTCACTTCAATTTGTTTACATCGACGATTAATGACAAAAATTTAATGATTTTCATGTAAAATTTATGTCTATGGCTTATTGATTATATTAGAAAAAAAATATTTTTTGCATTAATTATTTTAAAACTAGATTACAATTTTTTTTAAAATTCATATTTAAAATATTTATTAAGTTTGCACCACAAATTTTAAAATAACGAAATCGGTGCATCTGCAGTTGAAAGCTGCCCCTACTCATCTCCATAGGTTCAAACCGATGTAAACAATGAGCTAGCTTCGCTGCATAGCGTAAAGCTTCTCACTTAGTTACTCGCTTAACCGGGTTAATCCTTTCAAGAATACAATTAATGCGATGCATTTAATATTACTTATTGTTAATTAAAACGTTTGGTGTATCGTTTAATTGAATTTAGTTTCTGATTAATGACCGATAATAAAAACAAGTTTGAATTTAGCGGTGTTTCTAGTTGTTTGTGTTACCGTTTGAGGGCGCGAATGAACGAGGCGATTTGAACTACGCGGGACAATGGTTGAACAGCTGTCATGCGTCGATGGACGCTGCGATCAAGTTCATCTAATTTGAAATAATCAACATATTAATAGATGACAGCTGCAAACAAAATTCTAACATAAGATGAGCGTAAAAAAGCAACAGTTAAAATCTAAATCAGTCATAGGTGAGTGTTTAGTTTTAGAATAAAAATGAAAAACGATTGGCGGGATTTTGCCGTAGCCATATGAAGGATCTTGCAAAATATTTTTTTTTAAACTCAATAATCAATTCTGTCGAATAATCGTAATCTATTTAAGTTTATAAATTCCCGGCTTCAAACAGGCTTGAATTAAATTCTCTGCTTAGTTGGTCAACAGGCTTTTATTTTGTAAACAATAATAAATTTAATAAGCCATTGTAAGGGGAAATTATGCACTTTATGAGCGCGGTTTAAGTTGGCGCGTTTTTGCTTGGTATAAAAGATGACTTAAGGCCAAGCTAGCTCGATTTCCACCATTTTGTGCTCGTTTAGTGGCGCGTCTACATGTCTTTGGCGGCGAATATCATTTTGATTAGCGAACCACGCCGCATTTTCAGAATGTATCATTTTTCGTTAATGTTTTAAGTATTGATTGTGTGTTTCAGCTGCTCGACAAGATACTCATACTTGCGGAAATTGTACGTCAATTTTTCTCACCATCAAAGCATTCTTGGCTCACAAGAAAAAAGGGTGCGCAAATCAGCTCCTGACTTCGTCCAAAGCATCGTCTCCGGACAATAAAAGTGAAGGTGTGTATGATTCTGTTGTTTATAATGTTATTAATCTTCTCTATAAACATACTGTAGATACCTTATGTTGAATACAGGGATTTTATTAATGACAGGTCTGATTTAGAGAAATGACTTTGAAAAGTCTTTTATGGGTTTAAACCACGGTAGTGTCAGTTAAAAATAATATTACTGTCAGATTCTTTTTCAAATTTATTCAGCCGCAATTTTGAGAAGCACTTCAGTTATTGTAGTAAGTTGTAAACTTTTAAAAAAAGACAAGTATTGGTGAGAAATTGTTTTTTTATGAGTTTATTCTTGTTCTGGAGTGGCTTGCTTATTTAGCCCTGAGAGAGTTTTATCAATTCTTACGGTATAGAGTTTATATTTTTTAAGTTTTGTCTATGAATAAAACTTAAATTTGACAACCTTTTGGAAGTTTCATCATTAAATGAAAGGTAAATAAGTAAAATGTTTATGCAAATATTCAACGGGGACCAATTCGTCAAATGACTAGTTTGATTCGTTCATTCAATAATGATGATAAATACTGTAACAATTATCTTTTAACGTTTTATATTTATTATGTTTGCATACTAGTTACGATCTGTTATTAATTTTACATTTGTACTAATTTACTTTGACCATCACATAAAACTCTCTTTAAAAGCGATTTCAATTTTATGCATCAAATTTTGTCTTATATGCATCAGTACAATTTCAGGTCATTATTTGTGAATCAGGTGTACAATATTAAGTTAATTTTATTTATGAATTATGATTATGATTTACGGTAAGCGATAAACTTAAACTACAGTAATTAAGGTATTTTTATTCGTGAATCAAGTTCTATTAGTGTTTTCATAATATGTACAGTGTAATTGAAAAATTCAGAAATAATTCTAGTTTTGTTTTTCAAAAAGTCCATTTATCATTTACTGATTCTTACTGATTTGAGGGTTTGTTTTTAATAATTACATTGTTGAATTAAATTTTTTAAAATTTTTGCAGGTGTTGCTAATAGTGTTGATACATCTAAAGATGCTAAAACAGGTTTGGTTAGATTTTGAAAGTTTAATTTTTAAATATTAATAGAGAATGTTCATATATAGATGGTGATACCGTGAAGAAACATCGATGTAATTACGAGGGTTGTAGTTATTCGAGTAAATATGCGAAAGATCTGGAACGCCACACGCGGATCCACACGGGAGAGAAGCCTCATCGATGCGACAAGTGCGAAAAGAGCTTTAGTCGTTTGGATAAATTGAAACTGCATCGAAGATATCATACGGGAGTCAAACCCTACAAGTGCAACCAATGTTAATATAATTTTTTTTATTTTTTGGAAAGTTGTTTTATTAATTTTTTAAAATTTTTATGTTTAGGTGAATACGCGGCTGCTGATGGAAGCAGTTTGAAGAAGCATCTGTTAATTCATTCGGGAGAGAGACCTTTCAAGTGCCAATTGTGTTCGTACGCTAGTCGTAATTCTAGTCAGTTAGTGGTTCATCTGAGAACTCACACGGGTGACACTCCTTTTCACTGCCCACATTGCTCCAGCAAGTTTAAAATAAACAGCGACTTAAAACGACACATGAGACTACATACAGGGGAAAAGCCATATCAATGCACCATTTGCGATTACAAGTGCGCGGTGAAAAGTAAGTCACTGCTAATGGAAAATTATTACAATTTATTTTGATAATTAAGGAAACTAAAAAATAGAATTCATTAAGTATGCAGTTTTTCTGGGTTTTTACTTTTGGGAAAGTTGATTTAGAACTAAGGGACTTTTAGGTGTTTGTTTTAATTTAACTGGTTTGAAATTTTAGGTATTATTATACTGGTATATTACTGGAGCTGTGAACTTTATGTTGAGCATTATAAGCGATTTTGTGGATTGCAAGTAGAAACTGAAAGTGTATTTTAAAATGAGCATGTTGTGTAAACTTTATAAAAGTTTTATTTAACGGACGAGACTATTTTTTATCTAAATTTTAAAAGCAATTTGAATTCTACAACGTACGAATAGCATTAGATTTTCGGGTAGAAAGGAGGTTGTCGATTTTATTTTAATAAGCTTTGTTTTTAAGTTTGCCATAATAAGGCATTTTAATTAGTATTCTAATTGAATTTAGAAAACTTTAATTTGGCACTACAGTGTAATATGATATTTCTCATGAAGCATAACATGGTTAAGAATATTATAGGAGATTAATTTTTATTTTAACATTTTAGATCTGAATTGAAAATCGTAAACTTTTGGTTAGGCTAACTGATAATTTTGTACATCTGTAATTACGAGTTAGCATTGAATTATAATGTATTTTACTTCATTTTGTAGGTAATTTAACTACACATCACCGGTTGAATCATTCTACCGAGAAAGCATTTGCCTGCGAAAACTGTGAGTTTATATCTCCGTCCAAAAAACTGTTGATCCAACACGAGAAGAGCCACTCCCGGGCTCCGTTCCGATGTCGGTACAACAACTGCCTTTACAAATGCGACTCGGATACTTCTCTCAAAGATCACCTCAAAAGTCACACCAAAGAGAAATTGTTTAAATGTTTACAATGCGAATACACGTCTCGTCAACCAGGTAGGAATTTTTATTTTTATTATTATTAAGTGTGCATGTTGTACAGTTGTGTCGCATTTTCACCCGCAAAATCTCTCCAATCTTGTACTTCGGTTTAAGCTTACTACTTTTGGAGCTTCTTGCCTTTTGGAAAGTTGTAATAGCAGACTTGAATTTATTAGCTTTTTTTCATTTTTTTTACTTGAAATCGAAAGTGTGAGAAGCTTTGAGATTGACTTATTTTTTTTTGTTGCTTGGTTGTTTGTGGTTTTTAGCGCGTGTTCTTCTAAAATTTCATATTATGTGTTTTTAAATTCTTTTTTTTTTAACTGGTTAATGAGATAATTATGAGATATTGAGGATACTGTTGGAGGTTTGGTGTATGGTGGCTTTGGTTGTGCACGCCTTGGATTCAGTCCTATTTTTATAATACATCAAGATTAAAATCAAATCCTATTTGGGTGATTCTTAGGAACTATAAAGTTAATTAAAAAGCTTCGAAAATAATAATTGGGATACTATATTGAATGGTGCATGATGCTGCTAATGTTGTTGTAGCTAGTTGATTTCTTGGCCTGTTTTTGTATTTTTGCTTGGCTTGATTTTATTCCTTTTCCATCGACTGGGAACTACTGTAGTTATCGTAGTGGCTTTACTTCCTACCTACCTTATTAATAATGCACCTACATTGCGTCAATTAATATTAAAAAAAATAATATATCATCTTAAAAACTTTGTGATTAATTTCCTGAAAGGTAGCGTTCGTAGTCACACTAAGAAGCATCATGGCGAAGATTCGTTGGAAGCCGAACTTCCAGCCAGATGTAAAGTGTCTTCTCCTTCGGGAAAAAAGTTCAAGTGCACTCTGTGCCCTTCGTCGTTCGCTAGACAGGATTCTCTCAGGAGTCACTTGAGGCACCATCTGAGACACGAGAGTATGGAGACTGTCAAGTCTTGTACCGCTGAAACTACCACTACCACCACCACCGGGGTTCTTGTATCGGAAGATCCCACAGCTTCTTCTTCGGTGTATAGCTTTTATCCGACGGAAATGGGTACAGTCTCGGGTGACGTGTCTCAGCAGCAGATTTTGTACCAAATTCAACCCGGGCTAAATGTGCTCACCTTGCCTTCCGATACCATTCAGTACGTCTTTCAAACCACCAATAACTGCATTTTGCTGGAGAATGACTCTCGTTTGGAAGGTGAAAGCGGTTTACTCGCTTCTGATAACGCAATCGGTGATCAACTAATAGAGAATTCTAATGTATTGTAAAATTTACTATAGGCATACTAGTAAAACATTTTTTGTGACATTTAGCGTAGTTGAGTTAATAGCGCTAGTTGACAAGAAGTGATAAGTCTTTGTTTTTTAAATTAATGCAGACCGGTTTAAATGTGAATGTTTAAGTGGAAGACTCCGTTTCTAGGTGTAATTCTCTTTGGATGTAATTTTATTTTAGCGAAAATTAGAATTTGATATTTATTTTATATTAAAAATGCGTTTATATATTTTTTTTTGGGCGATTTTGTATTGATTTGGATTAACAATGACGAGTTCATTCTCTTAAGAGTTAAATGTCACATTCAATCCAAATTTGGCGGCGTTACTTTGCCTTTTAAAGTTAAGCGTTAGATGTCGCTAGTTACTCGTCTATTTTGAAACTGCTGTACCAGTAGTACAGTAATGTAATGACTATAATACAGTACTTGTACTGCATTGTAGTCGATGATAATTATTTTTTATTATTATTATTGTTTTTTTTAGAGTTATGTTTTTTTTTTCGATTTAAAAATATCAAAATTTTTGTTCAAAAGTCATTAGAATTTGCTTTATAGACTCAATAAAGCGTTTTTGTTTATGATCTGCTATGAAATAATAATTACAGAAAAAATTGTTCAGAAATATTATACAGTACGGTACATGTATTGCAATAATAATTTTAGTATTGTTTTTAATGCAAATACAATACTGGTATAATAATAATCTTATTTTATAAACTACAAAAAAAGTATTTTGAAAAATTATTACGGTATAGATTGTAAACAGCGCTTTTGTAATCGCTCAACGCCATTACAGTTTAGTACAAAGTTACCAGGCAGTTTAATCTATTTTACTAGGTAGGCATAGTTTATTTTTGTTTTTCAAGAATTTTTTTTTTTTATTTAATTGCTTATCAAATTTTCAAATCTGAAAATATATTTTTGACAGAAATTTTCAAATAAAAAAAGAAGATGAAAATTTAGATAAGATTTTTTGAATATTATTTTCTATTATGGGAGAATTAGCGTACGGTATCAACATTTTCAATATTAATATCTTTAATTGATTTGAAATTTTAGAAAAAGTTATTCCGATTTGTACGTAAAAGTGGACATTGTTTTGCTTCAAATTTTATAATTATAAAACGTGGTGGTCACGTCAAAGGTAATCACTAATCAGCATTATTTTTTGCACCTTGGCCGCTTTAAACCGCCGTTTAGTTTGTTCTTCTGTTCGTTAGGTAACTTCCGGTTCTTAATTCTACGAATCAGGAAAAAAAAAAAGAGAATTTTTATAATAAGTAACTAATTAGAGAGCGAGAGAAGCTAAAAACGTAATGATAACATTAATTAAAGCGCCACGAGTCTTGCTTCGCTAAAATGAAAATTTCAATTACTAAAAGAGCCGAAAAGCGTAATAGGTTGGCATAATTATATTAAGGGAACGAAAACGTTGTCAAAACATTTTGGTTGAGAGAAGTAGAAAAAGAATAAATAAATAAAAAAAAAAAGATAGTTTAATGTGATGGTCGTTAGAGCTTATGTATTTTACGAGAAAAGGCCCACCCGCCCCTTTTTATCTTTGGGCTCCATCGCATTCCATTTTGTGGTAAATGATAAGAAAAATTATAAGGGAGGAGAGAGAGCACACGCGCACGTCTCAAACGTCAACGTCTCATTAATCATCCCCACCCACTCCGAACCCGCCCTCCTCCCCTCCCCCCTCCCTCCTAGGCGTCGTCATGGTAACCGCATCACTCTTATTAGCTGATAACAAAAATCAACTTTTTCCACGGCCAAAAAAATAAATTAACTTGTCTTTGCGCAACCAAAACTCACTAAATACTTTCTTTTTTTTAATTCCTATTAGTATTATGTAGAATCTAATGTTGGCCTCCAAAAAAAAAAAAAATAATAAGAAAGAGATACAAGTCAAGGCGCGTGCGCAGAGTTTGCGAAAGCTATAAAAAATGGAATGCAATGAAAAAGTTTGAGAAAACGTTACTTTTGTTGGTGTTCCGAGTGTATTATTTTGGGAGTGGAGCAGTGGGTCACCTGTTTCCAAGTCAGAGGTCTGATCAACATTTCAACGTTTGGATTTCGGTTTGGTATTTTTTTGGGGAAAAAAGATGATGCATTTAATGCGTTTGAATCGTTTGTTTATTACGGTTAAGTTTTTTGTGGAATTTTTAATCACCGATGTTAATGCTTGTCCAAAAGCAGACCCCTTTATTCTGCAAGACCACCAATTAGGTGGTAGTATAGTAAAAAAAAAATGTAGGCCTATTTAATAAATGTTTTGTCTCTGAAAAGAAACTACAGTTAAGGTTTAAGGTTTTTTATTTCCACCGATTGACATAATATAATTCTCAATACATTTTATAGTAGTAAACAATCGGTCGGGGCGACGTAGAACCCTGAAGTAATTAGCGTATGTTATCTATTAAAAATGAATAGGGAAACTAATGAACTTTAACTCCTGAAAACAATTGGAATATTGTTTGTTGTTTCCAACTTTTTTTAAAAAAAGTGAATATTATTAAGTTATTCTTAAAATTAATTTTGAAAGGGAAAATTCAAATTCGTTTCTGATGCAAATTTAACGTTGTTAAATTATTTAACAACGTTAAATTTTACGTTTGCTAGAATTAGAAAAGTTGTTTTATTTTAAATATTTTGTGTAATTTGCGTACACGAATATTGCCCAAATTATTGAACTTTGCATGTTCAAAAATTTTTTTGCATGTTTTAGATTTAATAAGGTACCGGTAATGGAATTTTTGAGAATTTTTCGCCTTAAAAGTACAGTGTACTAGGTTTAATTAATAAATTCTGCTGATTAAGAAAGTTCAAGTACTGAATTTTGTCGGTGTAAATTATGTAGTTTTTTTTGTCCGTTAGCATAAAAAATTGTGAAACAGTGCAAATATTTTTTGAGAAACTATAATTTGTTTAGTTTTCTTATCGAGAAAATAGTTACGAGTAATTACTTTTTACATCTGAAAGATAGAAAAAGCGTAATGGAATTAGGGAATTCTTTGGGGATTTTTATTTTAACTGAATTGTAATTTATGATTTCATTTATTTTAAAAAAGTGTAATTGGACAAATTAACTTAAGAAATTTTAATTAAGTGAATTTGGTTTTTAATCAAGAGAGTAATTTAATGAACCAATAAAAAAATAGTGACGATTTTTTATTTTAAAAAAGCGAAATTGGTACCCAGTAATTTTTAAAGAATAATTGTTACTAGTGGCTTTTACTTATTAAATTGAATTATCGTCTTATCGAGACAGCGAATTCTTCTCATTTAGAAAATGCAACGACATTTCCGTTAGTTTTCTATCAGTTGATGTTCAAAATGTGAAAAGTGGACTGATCTGCTTGTTTCCTTTAATTAGTGTTTTGAATTTCTTAACGAAAGATTAAGTGTACTGTACATTACAGACCTTGTAATTAGTTCTTAAGAAATAGGAAGCGTTGCATCGGGGAAACGTCGAATCGGGGTTTTGAGATTGATGAAAACGTAAAATCGAGGTGTTTATATTCATTTTTTATTTTTTCGAAATCTTTTGGCGAGCTTTGCTTAGTATTTTTGTGTGATGGGGAGAGGTGGGAAGGGGTGTAGTGGGATGAATGACGCCCCTAGACGCCTGTCTTCTGCTCGCAACTGATATAAAAGTGGCGAATAAGATTTATGATGTGGAAATGGGATTTAATTGAATTTCAGGCGATCACGTGATAATGTTTGTCTTTGAAATTGTCTTCGGGCGTCATTTATCAAGGCGCACGTGCATCAAACTCACGTGCACTTTCACGTCGACAGCCGCGTAATTAAGTGGTGTCGCCACCGTCGTCTCTCTCTCGCTCATTCCCTAACTCGCGCGCTTTCTTTGTGATTTATGAGCAACCGAAAAATTAATCCGATATTTGAATACGTAGCACGACGCCAAGTGCACTAAAACGACGTTCTCTACGTGATACTTTGCATAGAAAGTGCACTAAGTTAAGTTTGGCTATACAGTTTTTCTTTGCTCACCTCATTTCTAGATCTAAACTTTTTGGGTGGCAACAAAATATGATTTGCCGAATGAAATTTCTTCAAACAAAATGACTTTTTGAAAATTGTAAACGAGGTTTGGGCTTATTTTTCAAAATGGTTTCTGCGTTTGGAAAAGAGAAAAATGGCGAATATGGGACCAGCAATTTGCTTGCTTTTGTTTTTCGAATTTGAGTTTTTTAAATTTTCTCTCACCCCAAAGTACAATGTGAAATCTTAAACAGGAAACTCAAGTAATTTTTTTTAAATCGGCAACATTAATATTTATCTAAAAGGCATCAGAAATATATCTTTTTTTCTTGAAATAATTGATTCTGACATTCTAATAAAGACCGTAACATTCCACCTTAATTAAGTTTACGATAATATTTTTTTGAAGTTTTCTTGAAATGAATGCATTTTTCCCCCTACTCTCCGCTATACATTTCAATTTGGTATACGCGCTAAATGTTTGGCGGAACTAGTTCCACTTTCCAAATGTAGGGTACACCAAAATGTGGAACTAGTGTCATTGATAGGAACCATTTTCAAAAGTCCGGTGGAAACAAGGTAGCGTATTACAAGTATGAAAGATTTTTATTATGGAGTGGCGTACTTTTTAAAACATTACATCGCTGGCGTTTTTGCCACTTTTATGACTGAAATTAAACCATTTTTGAATTAAAGGGAGAGGAATATCTCTATTTTTATGAATTTTGGCAAACTAATAAGAGACATTTTAATAGATAATTTTTCAACTAATGTGGGGAAAACAAATTGAGATTATTTTACATGTATTGACACATAAATGAGTAAGATTTGCATTTTTTTATAAAGCAGAGTAAACATTTAAATTTAGGAGCTGCCTCGCTTTTGCTCCAAATGAGGATAAAACGCGCTTGTAAGGGGCTAATAAATGCAGCAAATATCAAATTATTATTACACAGATGCTACCGGTAATATAAATGAAAATAGAACAGCATTATTCCTAGTTTTAAGAATCTTATGCTTCTTTTAACGTACTAAATAAGTAACACTATTTGCTGAAAAACTAAAACCCACAGCTTCATAAACACAGCCAGCAGTGGTTAAAGCATATTTTCATCTAACTATAATGAGAACATATTGAAAAACTCTAAATAATAATTGATGGAGATATTTTGTTATTACTGCAATTGCTTCACCATTCTAGTTTCGACGTAATTAGCTCATCTTTCGAAGTGTATTGGGACGAGAATGAAGCCAGATTTATCATTAAATAAAACTGAATCTGGCGCTTTGAACCAACCAATGAGCAGTGGGTGGAGCTTAAAAATTAATAATAGTAAAAAAATCGCATGAAATGCTGGCTGAGGAGATGCGCTGCCATTGATTTTCTCTGAGCAGTTGAGCAGTGGGTAAGGGCGGGACTTAATTATTAATCTCCGACGACAAATGAATGAATTTGCGAAGAAAAGTTGAGAATAATTTCTTGGGCTTTTCTTTTCTATCTACAGACTACGGTATAGTACCGGTACATGTACAGCGTACAGGAGTTTATGGAAGTTGAGGTGGGCGGGGCCGAGCCAGAGCGGAAGAAAAAAAAACATGGAATTGCTTTCGGAGGTGTTAATCAGTTGAAAGGTTAATAAGTTCACGCACTTCCGTTTCCTCTTCATTTTAGTTTTCACTTAAAATCTAATAAGCCAAGAAAAAAGGCGCGAGTTGATTTTTGAGGGGGTGGGAATGGAATAGAAGGGTAGGGTAGGTGAGGGGGTGGGTTATTATTTCTAAGTGTTTTTTATCCATTTGTTGCTACTCTGTTCACTGTTAAGTCTGATCCGCGCACGCGCATTACATTTCAAATGTCAATTAAGTTTGCAGCTAATTTAAGATTGAGAGAGTGAGAAACGTTTTTTATGTTTGGGATAATTTTTTTTATGTCTCTTTCTCTCTCTCGCTCTCTATGCTCGGCTTTTTTAATCCCCGTCTCACCCACATTCCTCCTCCTCCTCTTTTAATGCGTCTCTCGATGTGTTCCAGAGGGCGGGACCAATGACGTCACATTCATTTTTATTCATTTCGTTCGCTGGGAGTCGGAAGTTAAGAAGAGAAATTGAGGCAGTTATTTTTTTTATACGGTGAAAATTGGTTGAGGTGGATTTTTTTAAGGGGTAGATCAATTTTTGTAGGGGCGGTCGAACGGTTAATGCTGGAAAACCGGTATTTTGGTATTTTTTTTTTTTTTTTTTTTTTTTGAAAAAAAAAGGGTTGTTTATTGTTATATCTTTCTTATTTATTAATTTTATTGGAGATTTACGTTAGAAATTTGGTTAAATCTTTTATTGATTTGATCATACCGTTTATTGGTTCGGTTGAATATTTTCGAGATTTAGTTAGAGCTTATTAATTCGGTTGTATTTTTTTATTGGTTTGATTAATTCCTTTAATGATTTGGTTAAAATGATATTGATTTTTATTTTTTTTATTGAATTTATTTCTAATTATTTCGGTATATATTTTAGTAATTTGGTCAAACTTTTATTGGTTTGGTTAAGTATTTTAGTGATTTGATTAAATCTTGTATTGATTTACTGTAGTTAAAGCTTTTAATGATTTAGTTAAAAACTTGAAGCTTTTAATAATTTAGTTAAATCTTTTATTGGTTTGGTTAAATCTTTTATTGGTTTGGTTAAATCTTTTATTGGTTTGGTTAATTTTTTATTGGCTTGGTTAAAATTTTTTTTATTGGTTTGCTTACAGTTTTTTGTGAATTTGGTTAAATGTTTTAATTACTTGCTTAAATATTTGATTGTCTTGTTAAAACTTGTTATTGCTTGGGTTAAATCTTTTTTTTTTTTTTTTTGCGTTTTAAGTCAAGATTGGTTATTTTTTCCCATTGACTTCAATTCCTCCTCACTGGGAATAAGGTAAATGTTTTGAATATGGATTATTTTTTTTAAAAAAATATTTTTGGGATTTAAATTAGTGTTTTTACAATTTTCTAACTTTTTAAATTTATGACCACATTTTTGTTTAATGTTTTCTTGAGTTTTAATGTTTTTTTGAGTTATTGCCAAATATTTGTGAGATTTACAGATTTTTTTTCTTGCTTTTCAAATATGCAGTCTAAATCACAAAATTTATTACTTGTATTTATTTTTTGTCCCGTTAGCGTCTTTCAATTTTCGCTTTATGATTTTCAAATACCGTACTGTATTAAGAAAAAAAAATTAACGTTTTATATCATGAGATATTGGCTTTTTACGTTAAAACTTATAGGCTTCAAAACTCTACATTCGCAAAAAAAAATTTTACCAGCTATTTCCGACTTATTTTCTGCTAAATCTTACTTTAATTTACTTAAATTTTTGAAACATTTTCCTGGTAAAATCGTTTGAAATTTTGATTTACGATTTCGATTTTTAAACTTTTGTAGTTTGAAGATTTGCTGATATTTTTTTTAAAAAAATCTTGTTTCATTGATAGTTAACTTTTTATAAGATAACATGAATTTTTTTTTCAATAAAATTATAACGTTTATAAAAATTTTGGGCCAGTGGGCGGGGTTTAAATGTGCGCGGAGCGGAACGCGCCAATCCTAATTACAAACTTTGTATTATAATTAAGTTCGCGTATATTAATGGCAAATTGCAGCCAAACTTTGATGACGTCATAATTTTTTTTTTTTTGAATTTAAATTAGTTAAAAAAAATAAAGGGGTTTTGAGAAAAAGGGGGGGGGGGGAAATATGGCGACGGAATAGGAACAGATGTTTCGTTTGACTTTTTAATTATTTTTTTTCTTTCTTCTTTTTTCGAAAATAAATTCTTCCGCGAAAAAAAAAATTATTTTAAAAGGAAAATAATTTTTGTATGTTAATTTGTTTAATGTCTTAATTAAACGACAAGAAAATTTCAAAGTGTGTTTTGTGGGCGTTGGGGGTTTAGGGGGTGGGTGGAGGGGAGGGGTTTTGAAATAGAGTAGAAACAGACGGGGAAAGAGAAGAGAAGAAAGATTATTATTTCTCTTTGCTTCAAAAAAAAAAGTAGAAACGAAGAAGAAAGAAAGAAAAAAACACATAGAAAAATATTTTTCTAAATGAAAAAGCGTAAAAGAAAAATTTAATTAAACTAAGAAGATGAAAACAAAAAAAAAATAAATAAATAAAATTAAGTAAAAGCAGTTTTAATGACGTCATTTACTCGTTTTCTTTCTCCCATCTCCCGCCACCCCCATTTTAGCATCAAACTTTTTACTTTACAGCTGCGATTATCCGGAATCGGCGGGGAATATTCGGATAAGCGAATACGTGAGATTTACCGCTTGAAATTTTAAGATTTTCCAAAAATTAGATTGCATTTCATAGCGCAAATTTCTGGAAAAGTTATGGAGAATTCTCTTAAAAGAAATGTGAACATCAAAGTGTGAAAAATGTAATATTTTCCAAAAAAACAATTTTTGAAAATTTAAATTGATAAGCGCTACCGTAAAACTTCAAAAGTCCAAATGAAACTTTAAGCGCATCAAAACGACCGCTATTTCGCTATTTGAAATTAAAATTTCAATGATTTGAAATGCCAATGTTAAATCGTGATAGAAGTTTTTCAAGTTCATAGGAAGACACAGATTCTAACTTCAAAATTCTTACAATGTTTTGAAGGAATAAAATTCTAAATTAGCGCAAAAAGTCCCGAGGTATTTAATTTTTAAGAACTCCAATATTCGTCATTAATCCGTTCCAGAAGAAAAGACGAGTATTGGATTCATTTTTCCCAATGTATTAAAAGAGTTTAATTCGTTCCAAGTCTTTAATTTTGTTTTTAAGAAATCTTCAAAAATCAACGAAAACATTTTAGTTGCTGTACATAGTAACCTCGTAATATGTCCAACCGATTTTATTTTATTTTACCAGTACTTAGTTTTTACAGAAGTTACCCAATGTTGTTAATTTTGTTCTGTTTTTATTTTTTATTTTAATTTTTTCGAAAATTTTAGCGAAAAAACAGGACGAATATTCAATCTTAGAACAACTATTGGGTCAAAATTTCAAAAAAACATTAGGACGAATATTGGAGTTATACTGTAATTAGATAATGTTTTTTTTTTTAAAAAATATAAACCATACAAATTCCGAACAGTTATGGAATTTTTTTGTAAACCTTTATTGAAAAAAAAGCAATCTTTTGTCTATTACGGTAAGTCAAAATACCTCAAAAACAAAAACAAACAAAAAAAAAAAAAAAGAAGTAAAACTTGAAGTGAAATTGCTTTGAAAACGTTAAATTATGATTTTTCTTAAAAGCATTTAAAATACTCGCAAACTTTAGAAGGTAAAGATGAAAAATAATAACGAAATCCTGAAATTCTATAACCGAAATGTGGGAAAAAAAAGTTAATATTGAAGTATGAAGTAGTGTGTTGGTTAAGTGGTAATTCGGATGAGCGGGGAGTCCGGATGATTGCGTGTATTTTTTTATTTGAAAAATGAGGGGGTGTTGTTAGGTGGGTGGGTGGGGGTTAATATATTTGTGAGATTAGATCGAATTAGTTTCGTTTTGTTGTCTGGTGATGAGGATGGGGGGTGGTGGAGTGGGGGTGAGCTTCTCCATTTATTCTTCTTCTGCTTCATCTTCATCTCATTAAAATTAAGCACTCAGCCTCTTAAAACCAAATTTCCTCTTCTTTTTCTCTCACTCATTCAATTTCAGCGCAAAAAGAAAAATAAAACACGAAAAAGAGGGTGGGGGATGTTATGGGTGGGGTAGATGAAATGGAGGAATAGAGAGAATGAGGGAGAGAGAAAAGTAAAAATGCGCTTTTTCTTTAGTTTCAACTTTTATTTTATTTGAAAGAATTTTTTTTTTTTTAATTTCTTTTTCAACATGTTTGTTTCCGATCGAACTTGAAACAATTACGTTGGGTTCACGATTCACCGGAAGTGGCCTGCTTTATTTCGCTCACGTTAACCGAATTTTACTCGCGCTTGAGTAGGCTAAAATTCCTTCTCTAATAATATTCAGTTTGAAATTTCGATCATGTACATTTTAAAACTTTTCTTAATTCATTTCAAATTTTTTTCTTAATAATATTTAGTTTAAAATTTTTCTTAATTCAGTTTACATTTTTTTTCTTAATTTAGTTTACATTTTTTTTACGTGTATTTTAGTATTTTTTTAAAAAAAATTATTTTAAATTGTTTGGTAGTCTTGTTTAAGATTTTACAATAAATTAATTTAAAACGTCTCTTAACATAATTTAAAATTTTTCCTAATTTAGTTTAAAACTTTTCCTAATTTAGTTTAAAACTTTTCTTAATTAAGTTTAAATTTTTTGAAGTGAAACTTCTACAGCCGCGTTAGGCAACATTTCCCTGGGAGTGAATTACTCTGATGATGACGTCACGAGGCGGAAATTGGTGGCGGAAATGCGCGAAATAACGGAGGAAATTCTGACGTATTAACATTTGGCGCATGCGCGTTGCAAGTGTACATGGGCGAGTACATGTCATGACCGAGTACTCGACCGAGTGGCACCGTACTTGGCCGAGTTATGAAAAATTTTACATTTTTTATTTATCATTGAGACCAAGTACTCGACTGAATACGTGACCGAGTACTAGACCAAGTTCTAAAAACTTTTTTAAATAAATTTAAAATTATGGCCCAGTACATCAAAAAGTTTGACTTGTATCGCGCGAGAGTTTCACTCACCTTTTTTTTTTTTTTTTTTTTAAATTACCGGTACATTAAAATTTTTCTTAATTCAATTCAGAAGTTTTTCCAAATTTAGTTATTATTTGAGAATTGTTTAGTTCATATTTTGAAATATTGAACTTTAGTTATTTAAATAATTTTGTTTACAATTTTTTTTATTAATTTAATGTCTAATTTGAGCGTTATAATATTTAACTAATGAATCTGCTGTGCCTTATAAGTTCTTATGAATAATTAACCAAATGTAAACAAAGCGAAACTTTTACCGCATTCGCTCGACACAAACAAAATGCTTCTCCTTGCAGATTCTATGAAGTTAACCCGATGTAAACAATGAGCTATCTTCAACGCGCAGCTCAAGGTTAATAGGACACTTGAACTTAGTCTCCCTCAACGCCTAGCTCATTCAAAACGAACGACTTGAACCGCTCACGCGCCAACATGAGCAGCGCTGTCCCCTTAACCGACGCTTTAAACTCCGCTCCACCTCAATACGCAGTTGTTTTGCGGTGCAACCAGCCATCAAAATCTTTATCCAATTTGCACTGACTGCGACAATGTTGTGCGGCGACGTTATTTACGCCATGGCTCGTCGCTAAACTTGAGCAACTTTTTAAATGTGATTGTTTGGGGTCTTTTAAAGTTGGGGAATAAATGACGTAACTATAGAGTAGGAATGAATTAAGGCAGCGAGTGCGCAATTGCGGGTCTCGTTGACCGCCATCGTTGACTCGATGAAACCCTACGTGACGTAACTTTTCATTAAGTTTCAATTTACTCCCCCCCCCACCTTTTAAATAACTCGTTTGCCAGCCACGCCCACTTCTTGCAATGAAACGTCTTCGGGATTTTTTTAATTGCTCATAATTAACATCTTAACGTTTTTCGACTTGAAAAACTCTGTGTATTCTTAATTCCAACTTACGGTTTAGTGGGTGGCGTTTGGAGAGGAATTTATTTAATTGTCTCTCTCTCCCTCTCTTTCTCTCTCGCTTCATCTTCTCTTAATTTGAATGGGTGAGTGGGTGATTAACGCGGGAAGATTTGCATTTTTTTGGAGGGAGGAGGAGGAGAGGGAGTTTGATTTTTATTCGATTTTGAAAAGCAATAAAAATTGTTTTTTTTCTTCTTCTTTGTTTATATTCTTTGTTGGAAAACTTTTAATTATCTGGAAATGTTGGGCGAGCGATAATTAGGACGAGTGGTGGGTGCTTTTGCGTTTGAGGGTAGTCGTTGGTTGGGGCTTGCAATTGTGCGCGGGGCAAAGATGAGTGGGTGTGGCCTCGGGATGAGATGCGTCGTTACAGCGAAGTTGGTTGAATCGAAATAGGTCTGAAATTGGAGAGTGGAAAAAGGTCTGATTTAGTTTTTGAAAAATGGCTTACAATAAAAATAAAATGATGGAGTGATGGAGAAGGAATAAATAATTACACAATAAATTAACGAGTAGTTAGTTAGTTAGCTAATGAAAAAGATTGTCGCAAAATATGGACACTGTTAAATGCCAGTTGTGCGGACAAAAGTTTTAAAATATTCCGAGTCTTTAAGGGAGCGGTTTCCTTGAGCAAATGTATTCAAAACCGTTGGTTAGGGTAACAGTGCATGAATATTCTTCGGTGCAGTTCATGAGAGTTCCACGCTAAGGCACAACGATTGGAGACAGAACTCGCAGGAAGCATTGGCGAGGGAAAGTCATTAGGAATTTACAATAATTAAGTCTTCCCGTCGTGTACGCGAGGTGGAATCAGTATTTGGAGGGAAAAAGCAAGTGCACTTACGCATGGAACTTATCCTTCAAGAAGGATAAGTTCTTAAGTTTGAAACAGTGCCGCTCTAATGTCGCTTTTGCGGAGTTTATTCCCATTTCCCAAGCAACAATTTTGGGGATTTTCGTGGATTTTGCACTATGTATCAATTTTTTGTTAGATTAAGAAAATAAAAGTTTTTTAAATTTGAGTTTAAATGAAGTTTTAGAAAGTAAACACTCACTTTAAATGTGTTTAAGGAAGTAAAAACTCGCTTGAATTGAGTTTTAGAAAGTAAACGCTTGCGCAACTTGGGATGGCATTCTGGCTTTTTAAGGTTCCCTGTCTTGCCCGCTGTCCCAATACACCTGAGTTAGGTCGGTCAGGATGGGACTGCGAAAACCAAACCAAATCCAAGCTTAAGAAATCAAACACTTGTTTGAAACGAGTTTTAGGAAGTAAAAACTCGCTTGAAATGAAGTTTAAGAAAGTAAGCCCTCGCGCAATTGGAGTTTTAGGGAGTAGTACATTCAAGCAAATTTAATTTTAGGAAGTAAACATTGGCGCAATTTTCCCCCAAAAATAAATAATTATTTAAGAGTGTCGCTTCTTATATTTATCTCTGATCATTTTAGGTTTTTTTTATCGCTTTCATTATCCAAACCACGATCTGTACTCTCAAAAGAAATATCAGCAATCCGCAAAATGATTACGAAAACGCAATAAAGGAATATCAAAAAGTCGCTCAACTGTTCAATAACAACCCTGACTGATTAATAACAGTTCAATAATGTAGGCTACTAATGCAAAACGAAGACTCATTCGCAATATGTAGACTGCTACAATTATTATTCTTACAATATTCAAACACATAAATTGAAATGTAAGGAATTTCGTTATATCGATCATTTGGCAATATTGCCACTCGTTCTATCGACGTTCAGCCATCTTAATTCCAACTTTTCCCCGCGCTTTTCTCTCCAACGATGAAATGGGCTGCTGACGTCACCGCGCCTCCCGTTTGCAGGGGGGGGGGGTGGAAGAAAAAGTAATAAGTTATTTGCGGAGGGGAAAGAAATTAAGACGTAATTTGTGCTCATCGTTCAACATGTGCCCTACCCCCTTCTTAAGTTTTAATAGGAAGTGGGCGGGGCGCGCATTTAAATTTTGGCTCCGACAAAAACGCGCGGAAGAACCGACTTCATTAATTTCTTTTTCTCATTTTGAAGCAAATTTATCTTTTTGAGAAAGTTGAGGGTGGTTTTTTGGGGTGGGTGGGAGGAAGCGGGATTATGATGGCGTTGTAATCTGATTAGGCCGGTAGATGGCGCTCGCTCTCTCGCTACGCACAGTAGCACTAATTGTATGGCATTAGCTTTTATAACCTACACTTTTTGTAATTAACGTTATGATATAATTTTCACTCTTTCTCAACCTACCACCCTCAACTTAAAGGAAAAAGGAAAGATAAGAATTGTTTTTCTTCGCTAGATGGCGCTGCTTGCTTCTTAATTTCGTCTCCAACGGTTGGAAGAGAAAATGGGAGGGGCTTAACTCAGATTTGCGTTTTATTGGTAAATCTCTTACTATAAAAAAAAATCTCAAAACAAAAAAAATGATAACATCTTTCGCGGAATTATCGGTATTAGTGAAAGGAAATAAATTATTGTTATATTTTTTTTGGGTGGTAAATCAGCTGTTAATTTCTGGGATTTGAAATTATCTTGAGAAATTCATTGCCGGTTTTTCTCTCTTATTTGTTCGATATTAATGGTCAAACTTTGTCGTTAGTTTGCGGACGACGGGGGCTAAAAGTCATGAAACTGTTTTAATATTCCTTTATCATTGCTACCGGAAGCACTTTCAAAGTACAGTGCAACTCCAATATTTGTCATTAATCCGGTCCAGAGAATTTGACGAATATCGAACAAATTGTTCCCGTAGAAAGACATTAAAATCGGTTTCATCCGTTCTCAACACTCAATTTTGCACGTATACTTTACGAAATCATAAGAAATCATAAAAAAATACATTTTAATTGCTTATTAATCATTTAATATTGTCACAGATTTACTTGTTTTAATTTTGTGATGTTTTATTAGCATTTTCAGACAACTCATTAGGACTTGCTTTTTTAAAGAATTTATCTAATGTTGTTTTTTTTTGCTATGATTTTTAAAATTTACACTAATAATGACGATCAGCTGATTGCAAGTGGCGTTGTAGATGCCCGAGGAAGCTACTCACCGAAAGAAACTTCTCCTCTGCTCTTAGCAACAGTTCTGAGACTCTACAATTGAAACGGCGTAGCCTACATGTGTTTGGTCACCAATTTTTCAATGTTGTCTATGGCTCCCAAAAGGCAACATTTTAAGGCATTCAAATTAAAACAATTTTTTTGACGCAAAAGGACTTTATTTTGAGGTTCAAACCTTTACTACTCCTCAGATATTGGGGCTCTGTTTTGTTCTCTTAATTGAAAATTTACTAGAGGGTTCGTGGAAACTATTCAACCGGCCAAATGTGATCTGTTCCACTTTCATAGATCCAGAACTGTTCTTAAGTCGAAGAAGTTTCTTCTACTTACGTGAGTTGTTTCTCTAAGCTTTTTCTTGAAAGATGCAAGCATTGACTCAAAATGCTTTATAATTTAAAAAAAATTTGCTTAGAACAGTCTCATTATTTTTTGATGCCACATTACGTACTTCGGAAAGATTTTCGCGTTAAATCTTTAAAGCAAAACTTAATTTTTTTTTTTAGTAAAAATTTAAAATGATATTTTTTTGAGGGAAAAAAGTTATCATAAATATAAGATTATTAAAAAGTGTGTTGTGTATAAAAAAAAAAACGAATGAGGCGAGAGATGATGAAAGTTTGAGCCGTTAGATGGCGCTCCAACTTCTCCTCTTGCTCTTAATTTGATGGAGAAGCTGCGAAATAATCATTTTACGCTTTTGTGTCGTCTAAATGCGTGTTGAGCGGAGTGTATTGTGAGTGTGTGCGGGGAGGGGTGAGGGCACTGAGGGGTTGGGGTGGTCACTTGGGAGATGGGATGCCAAATTCTCATCTCTCTCGTTTGTGTTATGAGCTTTTATTGAAGAAGCGTGATTCGAATAGCAATTTTATTGGACACTATCTTTCTCTTTTACCCCCCTCCCCAATCTCTCTCCCTCTCCCCTTCATCTCTCTCTTGATTTACCCCCTGAAACACTCTTTGGCGCATTCTCCACCTAGATAAATGCGGGAGCACAGGCTCTCTTTTTTTTGTTATTAAAATTCTGCGAAATTGGATGAAAATTTGGCGATTGAGCGATGGAAGGGGTGGGCGGATGTGAGGGAGTGTGCGCGGGGGAACGGAGGAATGTGCGCGGTCGAAAAAGGTGTTTTAATTTATGGAAGGTTTTTGCGAATTTATCCGTTAATTAATTAATGATTTATGCGCATTAATTCCATTCACATTCATTCGTTAATTGATTAATTAGTTTAATTTTATTAATTGAGTTAAGTTTTACTAATTAATTGTAGTTGGATTAATTTTTCCCGTGCGTCCTAATTGACTAGTTTTCTAGCATTATTATGCCTGGTTGATTAGCGGAGGAAAGTGATTGGCTAAGCCCGGTTTAGGCTACGCCACTTTTCATATTGCTACGTCATGCTACCGTGTTTCTCCTGAAATAAGACACTGTCTTATATTTTTTTTTAAAGAAAAAACACCATGAGTCTTATTTTTGGGGTAGGTCTTATATATTTAAAAAAATATTTAAGTCATCAATAACAATATCCTTTTTATAGGTTTTCTAGTTATTTCCATTGTTGTAGTTAACAAAAAATACACAAGGGACTCATTTTTTGAAAAGGGCTTATTTTTGGGGGAGGTCTTATATTGTTTGCGGCAGTAAAAATCATGTTGGTGCTTATTTTTGGGGGGTGTCTTATTTCAGGAGAAACACGGTATATACATTTTCGATCGCGATTACAGAACTCATTTGTAGAATTCTTTAATTTTTAAATTCGTTAGTAAAAGCAAGAAAAAATATCTGATACGCGTAATGATCGCAAAATTATATCTAATTTTTAATTGAATGCACATGGTCAATAGGTGAACATAGCAAGAACGTTCACTCCTGGTACACAATTATTTATGTGTAAGCTATCACTGTAGACTACACTCCGACGTATCCAATAATTTTGGAAGTTGCTTCAAATAAATGGCAAATGACGTTTTTTATTGTTTCTCCAAAATTTATTTACTGCACATGTGTCTATATATAGTAAGATCCCGCAATATAATGGCGCAATTGGAACTTTACCCTGGCTATTTAGCGAAAAGCGCCATTAAGTGAATCGCTTTAAGCTGCAATGCATTTTAGCAATAGCAGACGTGGATTTTTTTTTCTCCGCGGTACTCTTGAAAATACAGTAATAGTAATAAGTGACGTAAATGGAAATTTAAGCCCGCCATTTTTGGGTGACGTCAGCTTCATCGAAAATAATGTTGCCTAATAATTTATTAATATTTTTTGACAGTTTTAATACCGGTATTTTACTTTATAAAATGGTACCTACTTATTTCTATTAAGTTACATGTATTTGAAAATAATTTTAAAAGTATATTTGCGCGTTTTTTTAAAGATTAAATTTATTTAACCTTAAACCCTACGATTTTCCTATTTTCTTTTGAAAAATTCCACGTAATCCCGCATCTTAATTAAACTCTTAATCAATTACGCGTTGTATTAAATCGATGGACGCCGCTAGAGGGCTGAGAAGAAAATCGAAAAAGCTCACCGGAAGTGGCCGCGCGCAGACGTCACCGAGTGAAATATTTATTCTATTTTTTTGTTGTTATTGGCGGAGGTTTGTTGGACGCGCCACCTACCGTAAGAGGTTAATGGTATGTAAGATGAGGGATTGAAAGAGGCTTTTAGACGTTGAAAGGATCCTAAAAAAAAAAAATAAGAAAAAAAAGTGGGCGATTTTTGTACTCCCCACCCTCCCCCCCTCCTCCGAGGATGGCTAGGGAGGGGGTGGGTGGTCAGTTGGAAACCCGTTTAAATGTTTATCCACTGCAAATGTCCCTCCGCTTCTCCCAAATTGAGGCAAACGCGGACACAAATAGAAAACAGCTATTGAATATAATGGAGAAAACGCAGAGAAATAAAAGCGCGGGAAAAAAGAAAAAGAAAAAAAAAATTGTGTATGTGTGTTTTTTGTACGTGTCCAACGTTGTGGAAACTACTTTTTTCTTTCTTTCTTTTTTTTTTTTTTTTTGTTATTTCCGGGTGGATAGGAGGGTGGTTGGGTTGTTCCTGTTTGATGCCCTGATCACGAAGCGTCTGGCATCATTGTTTGCTCCGATATATCGATCGATCGATAGTCCGGCGGCCATCGCGGCGCAATTAATTATTAATCGCTCTTTCTCTCCATCTTTCTCTCTTTTACTCTGATGTGTATGGATATTGGATTATTTTAAAATGAATCTCCTTTTTCTCTTTATCCTCTTCCGCCTCTTTTTGTTTTTTTTTATCCCCACCCCCACTTTGTTTTTTTGCTGAGAGGATGATGCTAAGTGAGGAGATGGACTATGATTAATATTTAAGCGAACGAATCATAAAAAATGATGAGATTTTTTTTCATTTGTTCATACATTTTTAATTGAGGGGTGGAGGGGGTTGTCGTCGAATTACCAAACTAAAATGTACCTATTTTATTATTCATTATTTTCAATTTTTTTTTTTTTTTTTTTTGGATTTGAAGGAAAATGCTGTACCGATTTTTTTTTTTTGTTGTTAGATTTCGAATAGACATTCGATCAATTTATTATGGAAAAAGCAATACTCGCCACTTCCGGTTTGTTTTATGTGGGTTCCGTCTTTGGAGGAAATGTTATTGCCAGGTTAATGTCTGGTTCTCTGGACGAGCTTTTAGCATGGACATTTTACTGAGTTTAATGACGTTTTATTTGCAAGCAAATATTAAAGCTAACACAGTTTTCTTCTCCAGCTGAAAAGTCAGCCAGACTTATGGTTTCATACAGTACAGGACTGAAATTTTATGGGATTTATGTGTTTAAAGGGTAATATTTTTAGTTTTTGTGATTGTTGCGGAATAATATTATTATAATTTTGGGATTTAAAGTTGACAATAACTTTTTATTGCGTTTGAATTTATAATGAAATTGCGGTTTGTTTGGAGTTTTGAACTGTTGGATGTTCAAGTTTTCGAACCATTTAGAATAATGTTTGGTAATTATGATTATTGTGAATTAACTTGAAAAGAATTTTGAGTATTTTTTGAAATTTTGTTTCCCGTTTTTCGGTACATGTACTTGATTTTTTAATATTTTTTGCACAGTTAATATTTTAATGATTTTTGAGTTTAATAGCGTTTTTCTTTCGCAAAATTAGTGGAATGCAAGTGAAGTTATGAAACAATTTTAATTGTTTATAAAACTTGAGAAGCTGTCTGCTAACTTATGTTGCAATCGAGTGTTCAAAAACATTCAATTTTTTGAGTGTAGCCGAATTGCACTGAGTGCAAGTTTTTGTAGTGCTAGTTAATTGGAGCAACAATCCTAGGGTAGTGCAGTTCAATGGAGCACAGTTTCGGGTGCTCTGAATGCACTAGGACACACTGGGGTGGCTTTAGTGCGCCAACGGAAAACGCTATAAAAGTTCGAAATACAAGAGTCGGTTTTGAAACGATATTCTAACTTTTGATGCATTTTCTTGTAAAGATTATGTTGGTATAAATAGGGCACTGTAAGTGAATTTCAAACGAAAAAAGAAAACATTCTGAATTTGGAATTTTTAAATTTTGAATACCGGCATTGAATTTTTTAGTTTCTGAATATTGAACTTTGCATTTGTTTAATATTATTTTAACTTGGAAAATTGT
The DNA here is from genome assembly GCA_034698085.1 of Polydesmus angustus. Classification (NCBI taxonomy): domain Eukaryota; kingdom Metazoa; phylum Arthropoda; class Diplopoda; order Polydesmida; family Polydesmidae; genus Polydesmus; species Polydesmus angustus. Next base: position 42,242 of record JAQGAY010000099.1, read on the forward strand.
ATTCCCCCCCCCCCCCCTTCATTCTGAATTTACAGTAGAACCTTTGCATTTTTTTGAATTGTGTAGTTTTTATTTACAAGTACAGTATACAGTACTGTAATAAATTATGTTAAAAAAATATATGTAGAGGTTAACAAGACTTTTAGTTTTTTGACTTTTAAGTGAGTTGAATACTACTCAGAGTGATACGTTCATTTTCAAACGGTAAATCAAGATTTTTATTTTGTCCAAAACGAATCCGCTTAATAGAACCGCGCGCGTTAAATTTAAACACCGAAAAAACGTCGAATAAATAACTTTGAAAAAAAAAAAAACGACGTAATTAATAATTATTTTTGTTAATTATCCGCGCGGCAATTTAAAGCAGCGCGCGTCGTTTTAATCATAAATACGCAGCTTAATGCGTTATTTTGATAAGCGCTGTCTCGCGTTGATAATGTGCTTGGGGGGATGGGTGTGGTTGCTAAGGGGAGGCAGAGAGGGAGGGGGTGGGGTCAAAACGCTGGGAACGCCCACTTTTTCCGAGCAATTTCCAAAAACGAAGATAAAGAATAATATGGAAAGAGAGAAAGAGAAAAATAAAAGATGAGATCTTGAACCGCAATCTAAATCCCTCTCCCCCACCCATCCAACCACCCCAGTGAAAGCATCCCGCGCGTCCTCAGTCGGCGACAGAGGGCGCTCTTATCAACAAAAACAAACGCTAAGCGCCGCCGCTGCCGCCGAAAGAGAAGAGGTCCACCGAAATCCTTTTTCCAATTTGTCTGGAGAGGATGGGGGGGAGTACGGAAGAAGGGGGGGGGGTGTTGGGTTCTGAAACCCCGCCTACTTTTATTTAAGCCCTTGTGTAATATTCGCGCCACTCCAAACGTCATTTTCTCTGTTTTTATCGGCGTTACAATTAGATTTTAAGCTTTTGTAAGGTGATTTGTAGAGAGAAAGAGGGATGGGGGTTGAAAGGTCGAGGTCTCTCCAAATAACACTCTTGTTTATGATCCGAGGACATTCATAAATTTTGTCTAAAATGTTTCTTTTCTTTTCAAAGTTTTAAATTTTTTCATTTTTGGTTTTCTTTTATTTATTTAATTATAAAATTAATAATGTTATTAAAAAAATGATTAAATTGCCAATTTTAATATACGTTACGTTCTAACTGAATTGAAGAGATGCGAAATAAGATGCTTCATGATGCAATCATGTTTTTTCTTGGTCGATATTCGTCGCACTTTTGACGCCAATTGCAGTCAGTTGATCGTCAATATTAGTGTGAATTTCAAAAATATTAGTAAAATAACAACAACAACATTGGATAAATTTAAAAAAAAAAAACTTTAAGTGCTAATGACTAATCTGAAAATACTAATAAACCATCAGAACATAAAAACAATTAAATGTAGGGGGGATGGGGGGGGGGGGACTGGGGAAGGGAGCAAGAAAAAGCTTTGATTTTAAGGCGCACTTTTGTTTGGAGCTGTTGAAACGGTGCAAAAAGCGCGTCTTAGAATTCAATAAATATGATATTGTACTTGTACGCGCTGGATGACGTAGATGCAGTAAAGGGAGTTAGTAGAGCCGGGTGTGTTGGCGGGAGATGGAGAGAGAGGTTGAGTGTGCTGGGGAAAAAGCCTTAAGGGAATTGTAGTAATGGTAGGCCTTAAAGACGCATTGACCAACACCCCCAACACACTTTTATCAAAGAGCGCCACTTGCGGATTAAAAAACAATCGTTTTGACTTCTTCAATCTGGAAATTTAGAGAAGAAAAAAAAATTTCCCATTTCTTTCATCAGTCCAACAGCTGCAAACCCTCCTCTCTCTCACTCACTCACTCTTTCACTCTCTCTGGAGAGTGAAAACAATCTTCCAAATACATTTCCTAATGACCAATTGCACCGGCTATCAACACGCACCTTCACAATGCCCCTCACACATTTTCTTTATTCCCCCATTTCATTTATTTATTTATTTTTAAAAGAATCTTTTTTTTTTTTTCATTTATAGAAAAAGAATTTCTATTTATTTTTTTTCTGAAGATGGAGAAAGGGGGCGGAAAGCGAGAGTGAAAGAACACAAATCGCGATACAATTTTCGGTTTTTTTTATCCCAACCGTTGGAAGAACCGGTTAATCGAAATTTTAAACCGTAATAATTTTTAAAAATCTTGGCGAACATTTTTTTTTATTTTTTCTTTAAAAACGGAATTTTTGGATATTCGAAAAACTGACTGCAATTGGCTTCAAAAGTGTGACGAATATCGAGCAAGAAAAAGCATGACGAATATTGGAGTTTTGGCTGTATTAAAATAAAATTTACTTTTTGATTTCATTTTTACGTCAGCTTTTTTAAATTCTTTTGAAAATTTGTCTTTATCTCGAATTTTTGATTCTACCTACAATGTAATTTTTTAAATAATTATTATACTCACGAAAAGAAAAAAGTTTGATATTTTTTGTCAAATTCTTCTAATTCGATATTTAAAATCGAAAATAAAAGAAACCTCGAAATTTTCCATTTATTTGAAACTGCTATAATATTATCATTTTCTACTGAACTTTTGAAGAGAGATGTAAAATCCGGATAGTCGAATAATAGCAACGAATGCTAAAAATGGATTCGTAGGCGAGTGGAGGAGGGGGGGGGGGGGAGGTGGTGAGTGGGTGTTGACAAAAAATAATTGACCATTGCGTCGTCGTGGAAGATAGTTTATTTTGCTTCGCCACATGTGTGTGCTTAAGAGAGATGGGAATTTTATTCCCAGTCGCTGTTTTCCTCTTTTCTATTTTTTTTTTCTTTTTTTTTCTGGATAAATGTTTGGGTGTTCAGTTGTCTGCGTTTGCTTAAGAAATAGAGGCTGAGGAGGATGAGAGGGGAGGGGGTGTGGGGGTGGAGGAGATGGGGGAAGTTAAGAAAATAATCTTCTACAATGAAGAAGAAAGTAAGAGAGATTATCGTTTACACAATAGCTTGTTACTTTTTTTTATTTATTTTTTTCTCTCTTCTCGTCGTTTTCTTAAGACACTTCGGGGGATGAGAAATGGATGGAGAGGTAGAACGATGGAGAGAGAGAGCGATATATTGGTTGTCAAAGCGGAAGATTAAGTTGTCTGGAATTATTATTATTATTATTCCGAGCAGGATCGCCGTGATTGGATTTGCTCCCTTGTTTAAATTCCCCAATCATTAGGGCTTATCTTAATCAAATGGTGGGAATTAAGTTGTCCGCTGACGTCACACGCTTCACTTTGCATTTGCCGCCTCCGGCCGCCAAGCGTGTCCACCTCTCTCGGACGTGTAGGAAAGCGGTGTACGCGGTGATTGCAAACCTTACAGGGGCGGCTAATGTGGAGAATCAGCATCTTTAAATTGGTTTTTATTTGACGCTACATTTTTCATCATTTTGTAGAAAGCTGCATTTAAGCGAGTGTTTAATTGTATAATTGGCTGTTAGTATGGAGCTGCTCATATTTTACTTTCTGAAGCGGATTAATTCTACAAATGTTTTGAAAATTTTTTTTATTCATAAAATAAAAATTTATAATTAAGTACGTAGTAATTTTGTCTTATTCTTAAACGAATTTTTTTACATTTTTTTAATGAAAATTGAGTTAGGTTTTGCAATTTAAAGGGAAATTGGCTTTTGGAACTTTAATGTTGATTATTTCAAACGTAGGGCGATCGAGATTGAGGAGAGCTATTAGTCAACTATTAAATAATAATTAGTTTACTAGTTTTTAATGTTAAATTTAAAATTTTGCTTTAAAAAAAGTGCATTCTGTAAAGGAATCGGCAGTCGAATAATTAATTTAATAATACCGGGTGTCCGAAATGTTCTATACAATTTCCGTCGACTATTAATAAAAAAAATGGTACTGTTCCGTTTCGTGGCACGCACTAGAGAAATCTAAACAACGATAGTATCGCAGAATTTTAAATAATCGATATTTGTAATGGATAATCAATGCACGCATTCTTTATTAAATTTTTTTGATTGAGGATTCGATTATCAATTGTAGCGCGATAATTGCACGATACTATCATTATATTTTTCCGATTTCTCTCGTGCGTGCCACGAAACGGAACAGTACCAAAAAAATTATCAACTTAAAAACTTTTTTCTGCTTATAAAAATAAACATTTTGTTTATTCAATAGAAATAAATTTTTTTTTTAAAGAAAGATGAATTTTAAGTAAAAGTGTATGTTTTAACGCTCTATATGCTTGCAAATGAATGCCATTGATGCAGCCGAGCGTATTGAACGCTTATGAGACATACTGTACAAGTCCTACCAAAATTTAGAACTAATTCTAAATTATTCATAGTTCGAATGACTATGGCAATGTTTTACAATTTACATTATTTTTTAATTGTTGTTACATTTTTGTTTGATTTTTATTACTTTGTTATCGCAGGAGATGGTACTGCTGAAATGAAAGGTAAAAAAAAAACTTTTTGAATTTATTAAGAAATTCTTTTTAAACACAAAACACTTTCTAAATTTCTCTGTAAAATGGTACCATTTTTACATTTTTGTCATTGACAGTTTTTTTATAGCCGACGGAAGTTGTATAGTAACATTTCGGACACGCTGTATTAAGCGAGGTTCATTTTTTAGAAAGTTGGTTTAATTAAAATTGAATGTTTATTTCAATTGGGAATGGCGAACTTTATAGTAAACATGGTGATTACGTATTAAAATTTTGTTACCGTAGATTGAAATATTCCTTTAGATTTTTGGTGCTTTAATTTTTTTTTTATATGGCTTATTTTGTGATTTAATTTTACTAATACTACTTTTGCTTTTTATATATCAAACGAAAGTTTGAAAGCAATTTTGTTTGTTAAAAACGTGAAACTTAATTGCGAGAGAAATTGCAGCATTTTTCTAACGAGAAAAAAATTCAAACAAGAAAGAAAATGTAATTAATTAAATTTAAATGAAAATGCGGTCGAAGAATTTGATAATGCTTTATTATTACATTACTTTAACCTCGAAAATAACTAAATAAAAAGTTTGAACGCACTAGAGATAATTAAAAACAATCGCGTATTATTAAATTAACCCATAATTAAAAATCAAATTGTCCAAATAATTACCTTACATTTTCTAAATGAGCATTGATCATTTAAACTCGCAAACGAAATCCAAATTCCAACTTCGTTTCTATTTCTTTTTTTATTTTTTAGGTTAGCTCGGAAATTATATATTTTTTTTTCTTGTATTATTTTTATTATCTTCTTTTTATTTTGTTTTATCTTTTGGAAATCTATTAATTTGTTGGACGAGTTTTGAGTTTTAAATTTGAACGGTTCATCGAGTTGGAAAACGACTTAAAACACAATTGAAATCCCTTTTATTTAGCGTTTGGAATTTGATATTTTTTTCCTCTCTCCTTCCTCCTCCCGCTTCTTCTCTTCATTTCTTTCTCCATCACTCTGTCTCCGTCGTTTTGCATTTCTCTCTTTCCATCACTCTCTAGAAATAAAGAAAAAAAAAAGTAAAGAAAGCAGCAGGAAGCTTTGAGGTAGGTAAAAGTATAGACGAGAGTATTTTTATTGGATATGCGCCTGCACCTTCTCCGGTTTCCATCGATCCTTACTAACACTTTTATTTTATTTTATCTTCGATCCATCTCTTATGTATATCTATCAATATATTTATAAGACGGAGGGAATATAAGCCTAAAAGTATTTGGTGGAAAAATTTTACCACTTTTTTTTTATGCGGGGGTGGGTTGCGGGGGATGATGATATGAAGAAGAGGAGGAGGGGTTTAAAAGTCACGCTTGGTGGCGCCTCCTATAATATACACGCGATTTGATTGCTCGAAGATGACGATGATGTTTTTCTCTTTTCCCATCGTTCTGCTTGATGCTGTGTGAAATCTCGAGAGAGAAGGCGAGAGATGATATGGGGACACTGACAACTCTTTTCTCCATCTCAGCCTTTCCTTCACTCGCACCACTCAACGACCGAAATGGCGTGGGTGGCTGGGAGCTGGGGGACACTTATTTTTTTTTTGTTATCTTTTTAGGCCCTATAAATATTTTTAATAACGACTGCTTTCGTGTATTAGAATGCGACTTTAGATGAGTGAGTGGTTTATAAATAAGTAAAAGTGTAAAATCTCACAAATTACATTTTTATTTTAGGGGCAAAAATTAAGAAATATGTTTTGAAAATCAAACATTTTGTCAAGGTTTATGAACAAAGTTGTCAAGAAAAAAATCTTGAGCAAATAAATTTCAAGGACTAAAAAACTTTAAAAAATGCGGAAAGTTTTTTGCAGTAAGCCCACAAGTACATTTCTTATTTTGGTTTTTTAGTTGACACTGACGTTAAGTAACGTTGGGTCTGAAAAGTAGTTGGATGGGTGACTCTTATTCTGACTACTTTTGAGTTCTGTTCATAGAAACCTGGTTTAGTCGGTCAGGCTGGAACAGCAATAGCAAAATATTGTATTGCCGGTACTACTGTACTAATACTAATGGAAAGAAATTCTCTATTGACTTTTGCTGTGTTTATGAAGCTGTAATTTTAGTTTTTATGCTATTTAACCAATAATGTCATTTTTTAAATTTTTTTTTTAAAAAGAAAGATACATTCGTAAAATTAGGAACTTAAAATTGCATGTAATTTTTCGAGATCCAATACCGGGTATAGTTGAATGCCAATATTCGCCATATTTTTTTCTTGTTCGATATTTCTTTTAACTTTGCCAATTGCAGTCAGCTGATCGTCAGTATTAGCATAAATTTTAAAAATCATAGCAAAAAAAAAAAAAAAAAAACATTGGATAAATTCTTTAAAAAGCGAGTGCTAATGATTCGTCTGAAAATGCATATTGAATATGCGAAAATGAGAACATGAAAACAAATAAACTTGGAATTAAAGCAATGTTAAACGATTAATATGCTATTAATAAGCAATTAAAATGTATTTGCAATGATTTTTATGCTAATTTGTTTTTTCTCGAGGTAGGTAGGCCTATACATGTAAAATTGAGGGCTGGGAACGAATTAAACCGCTTTTAATGTATTTCTATGGGGGAAAGTATTGTTCAATATTCGTCATTTCCGATATTTTCCAATATTTCTGGAACGTATTAACGGCGAATATTGGAGTTGCACTGTATTAGTAAACTATCTACACAATAATTTCGTATGTATAGCGAGTATTAACCACTTAAAAGAGCATTTTTATCTCCATTTTGTACAAAAATAAGATTAAACGACATTTTTATTTGCAAATTTCACTCTTTTAACTTTACTTCAATCGAAAACTGAGCTTTATTTTTATTTAGTTAAAATTTTTAACAAAGCTTTAAGTTAAGTTCAAAAATTGGTGACCTTTCAAATTCTAAGCTCGAGACTTTCATAATATATTTTTTCACGAACGTTTTGTTTGTTCTCTATCTCCAGCATTTCAAAGTTATTCACCCACGTTCAACTTTCGTTCGGCGTGGACACTTTGCGACACCGTAATCTTAAAAAATAGCGCCGACGCTAAAGATGATATCATAAACCACGCCCATTTTTCTTCCATCTCTCTTCTACATATAAAACTATACACAAAACTTTTCATCTTTTTTTTCTCTTCTTCTTTCGTTTTTTTTTTTTTTTTTTTATATTTTAAATTCTCATTTGATATTTCACCGCGTCGAAAAAGACGTTTTTCTCACTCTTCTTCGAAGAAAGTAAAAGAAGAAGAGGGAAGAAAAAAAAAACTGAGAATGACAAATGTTCCCTTAATCTCTATCGGGAATTTGAGCAGCTCCTCTCTCGCCTTCCCGCCTAACCCGTTCACAATCTCCGTACACGCGCGCAGAGAGATTTCGGTCAAGTTAGACGCCGCGCCAGGGGTTGTTTAAAATTTGAGAAGAGATAAAAGTTGGGTGGTATCGAGGGGTGTGCGATGTTTAATGTTAAAATTCACCACCGAACCGCCATATTTTTTAAGGGGGCGGGTGGTGGGTTTTTTTTTTTTTTTTTTTTTTTTTGGCGGGAAAGCGAAGAAAAGATGGCTTCTTGTGTCTTTATTGAAGCCATTCATTTTGTTGTTTTGATGCGATGTGTGTGAGTGAATGAGATGCTTTTTCATAGCTAACTTTATATCGATATATAAAATGGCTGCCGTTGCTTCTGTTTTTTTTAAAAAACGTTAAGGGCGGGATTTTACAGCTATTGAGGGGGGCCAAAATATTATCGAAGACCACGTTATAGTTATTCGTTTTAAGTAGAAATGCGAAAAAAAAAAGCTTCAATAAGTTTTTTAAATTGCTTATAAAGCTGAAAATTCCTATAAAAATTTTAAACAATTCATATAAAAATTTAAAAAAGTTCATATAAAAATTTTAAACAATTCATATACCGTAAAAATTTAAAAAAGTTCATATAAAAATTTAAATAAATTCATATAAAAAATTTTAAAAAGTTTATATAAAAATTTAAAAAAAATTCATATAAAAATTTTAAAAAATTCATATAAAAATTTTAAAAAAATCATTTAAAAATTTAAAAAAAATTCATATAAAAATTTAAAAAAAATTCATACCAAAATTTAAAAAAATTCATACCAAAATTTAAAAAAATTCATATCAAAATTTAAAAAAATTCATATAAAAATTTAAAAAAAGTCATACCAAAATTTAAAAAAATTCATATCAAAATTTAAAAAAATTCATATCAAAATTTAAAAAAAGTCATACCGGTATTAAAATTTTAAAAAAGTCATATTAAAATTTAAAAAAATTCATATAAAAATTTAAAAAAAAAAAATTACTGTATAATTATAAAAATTTTAATTACAATTCATATAAAAATTTTTAAAAAAACTCATATAAACATTTTAAACAATTTATATAAAAATTTTAAAAAATTCTTTTAAAAAATGTAAAAAAATCATTTAGCTAAAAAAATTTTTTTAATACTGTATAAAAAGTTCAATGAATACTTGTCAACATTAAAAAAAAATATATTAAAAACACTGAATAAACTAAAATATCTCTCATTAAGATTTTAAAAAGTAAGCTCAAAAAACATAAACAAATATGCAACAAAAACTGAAAATAATATCAACAAAAAAATATATTTCGCGGCGTTTGAGGTTTCTTTAACTCTTAGCGAAATCCGGCCCTGCGCCCGCCCGCCTACTTTCATCCCTCTTCTCACCCACTCCCTTCATGCATTTATATACAAGATTAAAGTCTTTGTGAAGATTATGATACGCGATAGTTGAAGATGGAAATGGGGTGGGTGGTGGAGGGGGGAGGGTGTTAAAAGAGGCGGGGGGGGGGGGTGAAAGATGGAGCGAGAGGGAAAGAGAGAGCCAGAAGGATGCTAAGAGAGAGAGAGAGAAGCAAATGACAAGTTTTTATCTGATTTTCTGCTTTTTTGATAAATAAATGGTCGTCGTTTTGGAAGGAGCAGACGACGACACTTTGATGTTACATAAAAACACCTCTCTCACTCTTTCTTTCACTCACTCCATCTCGCTTATGCTAAATGAAGAGGGTGGCGCCATCTTTTATTATGTAAATACACGCCGAGAGGATTTTCTACACACGCATATACTGTATATATACGAGATGATATGGATTTTTTTTATATCTTTTTATACTTTTCGCGCGCATTTTTCGTGATAATAGAGAGGGTGGGGGAAGGGTTGGGGAGGATGATGGGATAAAAAAATAAAAGGAGGGAGGGGCTTGAAAGGAGCGTTAAACGAGGACAGTCGTTTTAGAAAGCCCCCGTGCTATTTTTTTTCTTTATTAAATTTTGTTTTTGTTTTACTTTTATATGGAAACAAAAGACAAATGTGGGAGCTTACAAATTAGTGTAAATGTGACACTTGAGTAAAACGGGATAGCGGGGTTAATTAAAAAAAATGAAGGAAAATTAAAATCGACAAAAAATAAATAAATAAATGAAAAAACTTGCAACTACAGTAAACTCCCGATTATCCGTTCCTCGATTATCCGTTTTGCGGATTATCCGTGCACTCATTTCCTTCCTTTTTT
>JAQGAY010000100.1:0-52189 GCA_034698085.1 Polydesmus angustus
TATAGAGAGTGAAGAGCTGAACTCTATATAGAGAGTGAAGAGCTGAACTCTATATAGAGAGTGAAGAGCTGAACTCTATATAGAGAGTGAAGAGCTGAACTCTATATAGAGAGTGAAGAGCTGAACTCTATATAGAGAGTGAAGAGCTGAACTCTCTGAATATAAATAAATAAATAACAGATTTTTGATAACCGCTTCGTAAAAATCTGCCGCCAAATTTCGCAGGTAAAATGTTTTTCCCCATTTTTTTTTTTAATCAATTTTTTTTTACATTTTTTAAAAATTTATTTATCAATTTCTTAATACCAATATTTTTTAGATGTTTAAACTTTTTTCCTCTTTTTTAAAAATATTTTTGTAAATTCTTTTTTTTTACTAATTTTTTGTCATTTTTTTTTCAAACATTTTTAATCAATTTTTTTTTTTTTTTTACTTTTTTTAAAATTTGTAAATCAATCCTTTTTCATCAGTTTGTTTTAAATTTTTTAAATTTTTTTATTAAAATTGAAAAAATAATTGATCAGCAAAAATTGGCGGCAGATTTTTACGACGTGGTTGCCAAAAAGCTACTATTTAGGTACCGGAAATGATTGCAAAGGGGTTAAAATTACAGTGTATCTAGTTTAGTAGTGCACAAAAGTAAATAAATATTGCTCGTGGTTTTATCATTATTATTTTGCTTTTTCTTGATGAGGGAAACTTACTAAATAAATAGCCCTCGTATATATTTTTATCTTTATGTCTATAAAGTTTTCAAAAATTTTCATGATTTTAACTTTTTTTTTTTTTTCTTTCTTTTTTCATTTCCTCTTTATTTCGAGTGTAGTGAGCGTATTTTTAGGGTACTTTTCCGGGTCGGGTATTTCTTATTTATTTTGATCTTTCATTTATAAAATCCATAAAAAAAAGGAGATAAAAAAAAAAGTAAGAGTAAAAAATCTTTTATCGATTTTCATTAAATTGGGCCCATTCATCATGCTTACTCACCGTCTCCGCGTTCTTCCCGCAACGTTTCCCCAATGGACGATGGCGGAAATGATAACGAATGAAAATCTTCCTCGCTATCAAATAGACGCTATTACAGTGGAATTCCAAGAGAAACGTCTACTAAACCGAATTTTATAATAAAATTGAGTTTTGTCGACCCGGAAGTATAATCTTACGCGGAACAGAATGTAATACGATAGAAATCTTGTCTCGTTCATCGAAGCAAAATAATGTCAACAAAACCGCTGACGTTTAATTTCGTCTAAATGTAGCCTAAATAAAAAATCTAAATGAAAAATTACAATTCTTATTTAAAAAATCTATTTGAAAAAAATATTAGAGTAGAATTAATTAAGAAAAAAATTTAGATAAATTTAGTTTAATTTTTAATAAATTTAGTACCGGTAGCGTATAGTTTTAAATATAGGGTGTCTCACGGAGGACGCACTTTTTAAACAATTAATAAATCAGTCAAATGTTAATTAAAATAAATTATGTTTTTAAATTTACATTTAGCAACATCTCCGATTTAATAATAAAAAACAATTTTTGGAATATGACCTCTACAACTAAGTCGGCACGTGTTAATGCGCGCAAGGAAATGTGCATTAATCCTATGGTAGATGCCGGCACATCTCGGCAGGTGCAGGCTGGAAGTTGGCAAAAGCTTTAGCCGACAAAGTGAACCCGTGAGCACGTTTCCACGTGCCGACTCAGTTGTAGAGGTTATATTCCAAAAATTGTTTTTCATTATTAAATGGGAGGTGTTAATTAATGTAAATATTTATGAATAAATGCATTTTTATTAACATTTGACTGATTTATTAATTGTTTAAAAAGTTGCATCTTCCATGCGACACCATATATAATTATAAAACTAAATTCCCAATTATAAAATAGCGTTTCTATTGACTGAAAATAGTAATTTTTGGGGAAATAAATAATCTCAATATGCAGTACAAAAACATCTTTTAATTTTTAGCGGAACGAGCAACAGTTATGTGGATTTTCTCGAGGACACTTCTTAAATTTTGTCTTTCCAACCAAACCGCGGTGTACTTAGTGGTTTTTTTTTATTTGAAAAAGTTCGAGGAACGCAGATCAAATTTCAAATGAAAATTGATTTAAAAAGCGGTTGAAAGGGAGTGAGTGAGAGAGTGTGACCAAAGGAGACCAATTCGGAGATTAATCTTAAAAACACGATATTGGTCACCATTATTTCTTCAATTTGGAACGTAAAAGGAAAAAACAATAAAAGGAATAGAAGGAGGAGCTAAGAAAAAGTTCTTTTTTTTTTTGGGTGGGCCAACTGAAACAGTGTTTCTCATTGTTCATCCAGCGTTGACACGACCCTTAATAGCTCTGTGAGACCTCGTTAGCCCATTTCCAAATGGAATAATTCGAATTAATGCGCAAACAAATTTCATTCTTCGACTTAAATAAGCCATCAGATTGCCAATCAATGTCCATCAAATTTTATCGTTAAATATAAATAATAAATCAATCGCGATTGTGTGTACAACAATAAAAAATAAATAAAAAGTGGTTTAATACTTTTATACGCGGTTTGAAAAATGCCTAACATCATCACGTTTCTAAACTCTATTGTGCGTGGGGAAAAAAGTGGCCAACTAGACCACATCAACAGGTAAGGTGCATTCAATGAAAAATAAATTGAAGGGCTTGCAGCGTTAAGCTTCTTTTTTTTTTTTTTACTTTTTAAGTTAAGGGTGTAAAAAAAAGATATAAAATAATGCTGTGTTAATGAGGTTGTACATTCTATTTTCTATGCAATTTAGTAATTACAGTACATTTAGTACATACTGTAGTATTCTTTTTTTTTTTTTTTAGAAAATTCAAAGGAAGCTTCTAAAAATTAAAGATAATAATGCTGAGTATAAATGATTTTGTTATTGCATTTTAAGCATTTATTATCCACATTAAAAGATCAATTTTACTCCCCATTTGATGCAAAAGCAATGCAGTTCCAAGGTTTAAATGTTTATGGAAACGATTTTTTTACATGCAACTTAATTAATGCTAACTTAATTATTTGCGTGTTAATGCGTGGAAAATGAGTGGGGAGTACAAATTTAGCTTAAGTTTGCAAATATTAGCAAAAATGACTTAACCTTGTTACTGTTGCAAGCCCCTCAATTATCTATTAATTTGTTATTAATTACAGTAATTTAAATTAAGTAAAATTCTTAAATTTAAAATAAATTCGCTAACTACGAGTACTTGTTAAAAAATATATATACTGTAAATACATGTTTTGCTATGACAATTATTTTTTTATTGTTTTATATAAATATAAAGAACAACAAAAAAGAAACAATATTTGCTCTATAATAGCCTTAGTACCGGTAGCCTACTTATTTTTGTTATTACCGTATAGTTTTTTTAATCGTTTTATATACTGTACTGTATTTTTAAAAAGAGTTTGCTCAATTTCTATTTTTAAATTTCTACTTTTATGTAAACATTCAACATTTCACCTACATTTTTTAAAAACTTACAAAAATATTTTTCATTTCGTCTAAAAATATTTTTCAGAAGAAATTTTTTTTATATTTTTTTAAAGCGATTTTATTTAAGTTTTCTAATTTTTTATTTTTATTTTATTAAAATATGAAAAAATTTAAGACTTACGGTATCATTTTTTTTTTTTTCTTTAAATTTTGAAACGTTCGGACGCTCAAAATAATTATTATTACCGTATAATCATAAACGAGATTGTTTGGAAACGATATCCTAATAAATAATTTCGAACGACTACAAAATAATATACAAATTATCCTAAACCCCTAAATTTAGTTTAACGCATTTATCCGGTTTTAGACGCAAAAGTCCTTTGGAATTGGTCCGGCTGAGCGCGGCGGTCATGGGCATCGAATTATGTTACGCCGCCGAGACCGCATTCGTCAGTCCGACTCTCCTCAACATGGGCCTCCCTCACAACTACATGTCCCTCATTTGGTGTCTCAGCCCCATTCTAGGCTTTTTCCTCACGCCGCTCTTAGGTTCCTTAAGCGATCGATGCACGCTATCGTTCGGTCGCCGTCGCCCCTTCATCCTCCTCCTCTCCTTCGGCATCCTCCTCGGTCTCATCCTAGTCCCCAACGGACCATCCCTCGGCCTCGCCCTGGGAGACACTGCCAATTCCTCCACTTGGAGCGCCTCGCTCACCATCCTCGGCACCGTGCTCTTGGACTTCAATTCGGACGCGTGCCAATCTCCCGCTCGGGCTTATCTTTTAGATAACACGCTGCCAGAAGACCACGTCATCGGCTTGAGCACCTTCACCATCATGGCCGGTCTGGGAGGAACGTTCGGTTACGCCATGGGAGCGGTAGACTGGAACGGAACTTGGTTCGGTCAACGCATGGGAGGGCAAGTACGCTCGGTTTTCAGCATCATAAGCATCATCTACGTTATTTGCGTGACGGTAACTGTCACCAGTTTCAAAGAAGTTCCGCCGCTCGTTCGCGTTTCCGACGGTTACGAGCGATTCGAAGACGACGACGACGACGGTTCTTTTACTTCTTACGGCGCTGTGAATGAAACGGCATTCGGGGTGGTACCCGCTACCGACGCGGACGATGAGTTATTAACTAATGTCCCTAGTAAACCCGATCTTCGGTCCTTGGAGACCGCGAGAAATGCGACAGACGCGAAACGTAACGACGAAATTTTACCTGCGATGACTCTTGGTCACTATCTATCCTCGATCATCCGTATGCCCAAAGCTCTCACTGTGTTGTGTTTGACGAATTTTTTTTCTTGGATGTCGTTGGTATCTTATTCTCTATATTTCACTGACTTTGTGGGAGAATCCATCTTCGACGGAGATCCCAAAGCCGATCTGGAATCACCTTTGCGTTCGCGATACGAGGATGGTGTACGTTTCGGTTGTCTAGGAATGAGCGTTTACTCTTTATCCTGCTCCGTTTACTCCAAAAATATCAAAAAGCTCATTCAAAAATTCGGTAATTTGATAGTAGTTTACTGAATGTCTGAGATGTTACGGTACTATCCAAATTCTGTAGGGTGGCTTGTTATTAAAAACATAACTAGCAATTTAACGAAAAATTTAAAAGTTGTTGTAATTTTAGAGAATCTCATAAAGGTTTTCAAATATATAAAATTTTAAAAAAATATTTTTTACAGAAAGAATTTTATGACTTTATGACTTTTAATTTGTTAGATTTGCTAGTTTTTTTTATAACAGGTGAATGTTTGATAGTTACACTTCGGATACCGTATTACCCGATACTTTAACAGTGTATAATTATAGGGTGTTCGTTGGATGACGTTAGTTTTGAAACATGAATAAATCGGTCGAATTTTAATGAAAACGAATTATTTTTTTATATTTACATTAACTAACACCTCCCATTTAATAATAAAAAACAATATTTGGAATATGACCTCTACAACTGAGTCGGCACGTGTGAACGTGCTCACGCGTTCACTTTGACGACTGCATCTCGTCCTATAACGGCATCTACCATAGAATTAATGCAAATTTCCTTGAGCGCATTAATACGTTCCGACTCAGTTGTAGAGGTCATATTTTAAAACTTGTTTTTTATTATTAAATGGGAGGTGTTAATTAACGTAAATATTAAAAGAATAATTCATTTTCATTAAAATTCGACTGATTTATTCATGTTTCAAAACTAACGTCATCCAACGAACACCTTGTATTTTTCATTTAAATTTGAAACTTTAATGTCCGCTCGTTGAGTAATTTTAGGTCTCAAACGTGTTTACGTCGGAGGCCACTTGGTATACTGTGTAGGAATGATACTGATGGGTGTGTTACGTCATCGTTTGGCTGTTTTATTGTTATCCTGCACTGCCGGTGTTATGTACGCTACTTTATTTACGATGCCGTATTTGCTGGTGGCCAAGTATCACAATGCTAAAACGGTAATAACAGTCGTTGCGGCACTGTGTTCTATATGTTTTTATTGATGAAGTGTCACATTTTTTTTTTTATTTCATTTTTTTTTTATATTTGTGATGTAGTTTTCGGATAAGGATAGTATCTCAGGAGTGAATGAAAAATGGGAGCGTGGCTTAGGAACCGATGTGGCCGTGGTTAATAGCATGATATTCTTGGCTCAATTTTCCTTGTCCAGTTGCATGGGCAGTGTGGTCCATTTGGCCGGATCGACAGTTGTCATTGTGTTTGCAGCGTCCATCATTAGCTTATGCGGCGCCATAAGCGCCATCTTCGTCACCTACATCAAAGACTAGTTTCGGAATACTAATCTCGTTGGCGTGAATAATTATTATATAAAAATAAAACCCAAAAAAAAAGACTATAAAAGTATGTATAATGACCAATTCGCAAAATCTCACAGCAAAAAAAAATGTATTAAACTATTAAAACAGACGCAGATCTCCGGGTTACGTTTTTAAATTACCTTAATTATTGTAATTAAAAACCTATGGTTTGTTTATAAGAACTTTTGCGGTGAGGGGGAATAAACTTCATATTTAATGCAAAATGATGTCATAAATACAAATCTGACATCCGTTAATTTTATCATTTCCGGTTTTCAATTTGTTTACGTTTTTCTCCTATAGAATGCCATAATTTTTCCCAAGTAAAAAAACAAATAGAACTGATTGTTCTGTTGTTTACAGACCATACCTGATGGTAATTGACCACCAATCACTGGCTGGAAATCGCATAAGTTTTTTAAATTATTATTGCTTTTCAAATATTATCAGTAATTATTATCCAACTATAATTTAATTTTGGTTTTTTTAAATAAAAAAAAACGGCCATTTTAATATATTATTTATAAACATGTCGACAACTTGTAATCAGTTTTATATACGCACATAATATCTTAAAGGTAAGTTTACCAGTAAGCCTACTTATTTCACTAAATCATTGTAATAGGCCTACACAATACCTGGATTAATCAATAATATTATAAAATAACTTTAACTTTACACACACTAATCCAAGTTAGTGCAATTGATACTTCGAACACTTTAAAAATAAATATTATATTGATTTTGGTGATCATGCAGCGTTATCAATTTTACACAAACACGTGGAGCATGTGACATTGAACAGTGAATTCACATCTCAATTTGGTCAAGGAGGATTTAGCCATGTGCGCAGGTTAAACAAGTTGTATAATAGTTATTAAAATAAAGTTTGGCTTACCTGACATAGAAATACAGACCCCAAAAGGATGATAAGGCGATCGCGTTTCCGTTATTAAATCAACTCTTTGAAATGGTAAATTTTCTTAGGCGAGCAACTTCTTTCGTGTGACTATGTACGCGTGCATACAGAAATTCAACAACACTTCTTTAGGACATAAATATTATTAAACTCGATAAACACATAGCGGGTACTAAAGAAACAATTATATACTTAAAAATTAGCATTAATTAAGTGTCAAACTTAATTCTGAAACGCGATCATTAATCTCCGCCATTTTCAAAATACAGTACGTGTCACGTGATTGCGTCACAACTCACGTGACACGTGGGATTCCCTTTCACGTCACTATTCTCCCTCTGGCGGATCCTTGGTACCAAACACTCACCTTTATAATCTTCAATTTCTTGAGGCCACAGATCCTCGATTGGCGCAGACTTTCGGTTTATCGTTGGCTTTCGAAATTTTGATTTTCCATTTTAATTTTTTTTATTATTTTCAGCGGGATTAGAACCAGGTACCTCTTACTGATATGCAAGTCAGAGCGCCTACCCCTGAGCCACCAACATCTCAATACTGAAACCATTATAATAATTCGCCTATTTCAAGTTGACTTATTATAATATTAATACATACTGTAATTAAAAATAATTTATGCCATCTATTCCCTTAGTTAAAAACGTTCTTAAATGCTTAAACAAGTTTTTAAGCCTGGTTAATCTTCAATTAAAATGTACTTAATAGGAAATTATGATACCGGTTAAAATAATTCTCTTATAATGAATATCGTTTATAATTCAAAAAATGAGCTACATGAACATTTACATTGTGAAAGATCAACTAACATAATAACTGTATTTACAAAACAAATCATTATCTTAAGAAAATTTCAAAAGGTATTTAAGAGATAATTATACAGTAAAGAATCACGATAAACAAATAGAAATTTACAACATAATTGGCTTACATGTAAATTCTAAATGACAAATTGCTCCGATTATTATTATTATAACAAATAACGAGAGCAAAAGCCAATAATACAAATGATTTTGCTTCCCTATTATAAAATAGCAATGGGAAATTTGATCTTAAAAAACTGCCTCGTAGATAGATCTTTTTTTTAAAAAAACAATTTACTCAAAGATAAAATACGCACCCAACGTGCAAATAGTTCTTTGAGAACACTAATATTTTTCAACAAAAATACATTTCACACGATTTTTACTTTAACGTCATCACGTACTTCCTTTGTACAAAATTCACAACTGGTAAAAAACCAGTAACATAATAATACACTTTCATGATTGTGTTCGTGAAAGTTTAAAATTCGTCAAACTCGATATTAATAGTAGTTCAAGAATAATTATACAATATTACATCATAGTAAAAACGTAGAATTTTGTAAATGTATACATCGACTTGTAAGTGCGTACATTTACTAAATTGACACATTTACTGTAACATATTATATCGCAAACAATAATCGGGGGTTTATGTTCAAAATAGAATTTTGAACAGAATGTTATCAAAAATAAAAATAAAAAGTGGTAATCTAATTCATCCATTTCTTACAGTTCGGTGCACCGCACAGGCATGGAATTTTATGTTGATCGTCTTCAATGTCAAATTTATAGTCGTAACAAAGCTGTTAAAAGATAACAATTAAAGGATAATTACAAATAAATCAAAAATTTATGATTCTTACTTCTTCTCCTCTAGCAATTCTCCGGCACGCGAAAATGATAATTCTGTTTTCCCGATCGATTTGAACAACTTCAGCCACGCAATTTGGATTACACGAGTGATTGATATAGCGAGCCAAACCGCCGGTAAGACTGGCGTCAATTACACGGCCATCATCAACTCGAAACATGTAAATGCCACGATTCTGCGATTTAAAAAAAATTGATTAAACTACCGGTACCATCGATATTAGTAATTAGCTCAAATGTTTTACCTGGTCTTCATAATAGCGTTCCCTTTTCTCAGCTACTTCGTTTCGTATTAATTCTCCTAAATATTCAATCACCATAGTGTGTTTCTCAATTTCTCGAGCGGCATATAATCCTAATCCCTTTTAAATGAA
Organism: Polydesmus angustus; assembly: GCA_034698085.1. Classification (NCBI taxonomy): domain Eukaryota; kingdom Metazoa; phylum Arthropoda; class Diplopoda; order Polydesmida; family Polydesmidae; genus Polydesmus; species Polydesmus angustus. The sequence continues at coordinate 9,267 of JAQGAY010000100.1, forward strand.
AAAAAAAAATAATTAAAATTTCAAACTTTTCAATAGAAGGTAGAAATTGGATTTACTTGAATCCTTGATCTAGCTAAATACACGTTATTTCTCCATTCCACTTTCATTTTTCTATATTGAGCCGCTTTCGAATGAATAAACTGTTTGGTGTAAGGGCAAGCTGCTTCAAGACCGGTGATAGCCACTTGGAATGAGGATCTTGATGAACTGCTTGTATGAAGAGTATGTGGTCTGCACGATTTATTATAAAATATTATTTGAAGTTCAAACACCGTAATAATATTTCAAACGTACCGTTTAAAATGAGTCCTTAATTTAGGTTCTGTCTTTGCGCAACCAGTTGGATTGATTGCTAATGGAAGATCGAGTAGTGGAGATCGCCCATATTTAAAATTATAATCAGATAGAGTTTCTACACCGGGAAGCTATTTTGAAAATACCAGATTAAAAGTTTCTTTTATAAATAGTGTATATGGCGACTTACCGATTCAATGACACGCAAAATTGAAGGCTCACTAAGGCCATACAAATCTTCTCCGGTAATAAATGCAGTAAATACCTTGATGGCATTAGCCTCTCGCCTCATTCGATCAATTGGTTCAAATATTTGTTGCCAAACTCCTAAACCACAATAAATGTAGTTCAAAAATTATATACTGTATATAATTATTATACTAAGAAATTTCACGCAACACTAACCTCTGGCTGTCCTAGCTTGAATAAAAATATCCGAAAAGCCAATTTCTTTCACTTGAATATGAAATTCAGGCCTGCCCTCGTTGTCTTGAATACTGCAAACATATTGGCACCTTTTGCCAATACTTCGCATGCTCCAATACATACGAATGACTTTATAACCCACCTAAAAAAACACCACAATTATTAATCAGAATACAGTTAAACTTATTAATGATCCTTTTTTACCGGATAAATAAAATTTTTATTATGAAAAGCTTGCAATTGGTGAGGCAATAGTTGGCCGATGGATAAAAACATAAGATTGCCAACTCGAAGCAGGAAATTGCAATCTCCCCGATGCATCATGCTGGCAACTTGTCTTATTTCATCTCTGTTTATATAAACCCTCCTAGGAACAGACAAGTTATGAAGCTCGTTCTCTTTCATTTCAGGTGTTAGTTGTTTGGGAACATGTAATGGACATAATAGCGTCTAAAATAAAACATGAATGAATTAAAATAAAATTATTTTAAGTTTATCGATAAAAATTAAAATATAATTTTAGTCTTACTTTGTCTTTGAAAAACATGCTTTTGTCTTTAATAGCACAAGGAAAATGATACAAATTGGTGCATCTTAATCGAAAGCAGCCAAGTGTCGCTCCTTTTTTCTTGCAAACCACACAGTCAATAGTGCAACCTCTCTTTAAAGCAATTTCAACGTTCATTAGGGCTCCGTTGACCGTTTCATAGACTTCCGAAGACCAGAGCGCACAATTTAAGTGAACCCATTTATCCACATCCATGTTAAGTAATCTTTTTAAATTTTAAAATGAGTTTAAATGTTTAAACCATTAATTATTATATCTTTACCTAGCGGAACCAGACGTCAATCCGTCTCCCACTTCCTGACATAACACACAGGACCGCGTATCAACAGGCATGTCGTCCGGTTTAATACTAACGTTAAGTCTGTCCAACATCTAATAATACCAATAAGAAATATATAATCTACAATCTATTTAAAAATATATATAACATTACCAAATTTATTTCTTCTTCAGACGGTGGAGCATATGTCGGTCGAGCAACAGTCTCTAATGACCAATGTTTCCAACGAACCCCTCTCCATTTCTTAATCATGGGTTCCTATAAAAAAAATTATGTTAATGGTTTGTACATAACGAGAACTAAATAAAATAAATATATTTACATCACTGCGATCTGCTCTATTAGATTCGATTGGTCTTCTAGGACTTCTCACAGAAGAAGATGAAGAAGGAGAAGATTCTTTTGGACTGGGAAGTTGATCTTTTTTATTACCAAATCCGCTTAATAAACTTATGTCTCGCATAGATTCACCATACGTCTTTGAAGTCTTAATTTTAGATGTAATATAGTAAATATTTCAAAACTGATATAAAACAAATATATTACCTCTCGAGATAATTTATTGGAACCCTGTGAATCTTCATTTTTATTATCTTCTTTACTAGACTCAGACATTGGGCTGGATTTGCCTGACGATGTTGATTTGCTTTTAGACCGTGATTGATTGGGACTTAAAACGTTGCATAAATGATCAACAACTGCAGCCACCTCCTTTGCCAATAAAAAGTATTAAAATTTTGTAAATAAATTTGAAGTACAACCATGTACCTTTTCAGTAGTTTGGGATCCTACTCTATGACTAAGAGCAAACTGCATGTAACAATTTGTGCTACAAAACATTACTTCCTCTTCATCCTATTGTGACATGCCAATATAATATAATTATTACCTAGTGAAATAAATACTAAATTTATTTAATACCTGCTCATCTTTATTCATAAACGGCATCTCTGACCATCTTTTCTTAATGCCAGCTGTAATTACTACAACGTCGCAATGACGGCAAAATTTTGGCTGTCCATTAAGAAAGGACTTCATACTTGCAGTTGGATCTCGTCCTAATAAAATTATTAATAATTAGTAAACTTTATAAATTTATTAATCCGCAATCTTACCTTTCTTATATAAACCCATCTTTTGACTTGGAGGAGTTACAGTGCGTTCAGTAATCTCAAAAGATACTGGAACAGGAATTTTAAGCAAGTCTGCCACCGCAGATAACACCCCTCGAATATCCTCCGCAGCGCTAGATGTTAGAGTCAAAGTAATCGCAACATTGGCAGAATCTTTCAAAGGAACGGGAGGTCGAAATCCTAATTTTGTTCTTATAAGCAAAGCTTCTTTTTCGGCTTTATTTTCTCCTATCATCATATTTTCCTTGTCCTATGTCGAACAATTATGATATTTATATAAAAATAAAAAAATATATAAAATTGTCATTAAGGCAAACCTTCTGATCTTCGTCATCAAAATCTAAACTACTGCGCTTTTCCACTATTCCTAATGGACGAGCTATAAGTAAAATCGTTAGTTAATAACTACTGTACTTCGTAACCATAAAATGAATGAAATACCTCTAATTGGAATTGGGAAATATAGAGGCACGTGTGGTGAGGCACTTTTGCAAAGATCCAAGTCCGCTTCATTTCCTTCGTCAATTAATTTTAAATACGGATACCTACAAGGTGGTTCAAACAAGGAACATTCCGGAGAAGAAGAGGATACTATTATGTCCGGAGAATTAAAATCTCGCTTATCATTGGAACACGGTGGAGGTGTTAGAAGTGAACTTGGAATCTCCATTGGCCTCCGAAGATCTGTACCGACGGATACTCTTTGTTCATCAATTGGAGCTAAATAATAAAAAAAAAGTAAGATACTATAAATTATAAAATAAAAGAATATCACCACAATATCGCGATGGAAATTCTTGATTGTAGAATCCGCGTTGAGGCGGAGGAGTTGGCGGAAGAACTACAGCAGCCGCTGCAGCAGAATCCGGATTTTCCAAGTAAAATTCCGATTTATTATTGTTAAACGAACAGTTACCGAAGTTTCCGTTAATTTTGGGTGCTGCTTTAAATAGTTATAAATTAAAAATTTTACAAACATACTCTTAAATTTATCTATTTTTAAATTAATTCTTACTGGCTGACAAATTTCCACTTCCCGTTAAAGGACAAATATTAAAATTTGGTTGAATATCTGGTTCTAAAATCCTCAAGACTGGCAAATTTCCCATCTGAGTTTTCAAAGCATCCATAAATCCATCGTAATCTTCTTCAAGCTTAGGATTTGACCCTTTTCTAGTTCGTTTTTTAGCTGGCGCACTTGTTTCTTTAACTAACTTCTGTTTTGGTTGCCTTTTCGATTGGTTACCTTTACTTTTTTTACTTTTAGCTCCATCATTATCACCAGATTTCAAAGTTAATTCTATATATAAATTGCTATTTTAAAATTGATCCAATCTCAATAAAAATAGCAAAAACGATTACCGTCGAAGGACACTCGATTTCTTTCCTCTTCTGTCAAGCCGCAATCATTAGAGCTTAGGCTGTGTTCAGGCGAAGGTGGTAATTGAGCAACACTAGCAATAACTTCTGCGGCAGTATCATACTATAATAATATTAAAAATATAGAAAAACTCCAAATGTAAAAGAATAGAATTCAACTGCGATTCAACCCACCACCGGTGGCGGAGCGGGCACAGGTACCGATGCCGGGGGTGTTTGGACAGGCGACAGTTCAATCCTTTCTTGTTTCTTTGGAAATTGCGAAGAAGGCTGAGAAGTTTGCAATAGCTGTTTCAATAAGGCATTTTGAGGTGAAGAACCTTCTTGGCCATCTAAAAATCCACATAAAGATTAGTTTTAATCTTATTTCTAAAAGTTAAATTTTAAACTTTTAACGTTAAAAATAATTACTATACTGTAATAGAGAGTGTGCGGTTTAGCTTTTCAACTCTTTTTTATGCTTACAGCTTATGCTTATGGCGTTCGAGTTTGAACCTTAGCATTGATTTTTGTACAGAGGTCAATGAAGAAAATAATTCGAAAGTCCAAACTCGAACGCCATAAGCATAAGCTGTAAGCAAAAGGAGTTGAAAAGCTAAATCGCACACTCTCTATTATTAAAAAACCGTAACATTTTTAAAATAATAATCACTACCGGTATAGGCTAAATATAATGACAATAAATCAAAACACTGACCTGGTTTTAAATCCGACTTTGCAACGCTTTCCAAGTGATTTGAAGCCAAAGAAAAGTTAAACAATCTTTTTTCCTTTCCCACTTTTGAAGATAATTGTTGATCTCTAGAACATTCTCCTAACAAACCGCTTGAAATCGGTGTTTCCTACAAAAGAAAAATACAATATTTTTAATTCACATAAAACTGTTTTAGCAATCTAACCTAATACTACTCTTACTATATTTTATTATTAATAATAAACATATATTTTAAATTTAAAATCATAAATAATTTTAATATACAAACATAATATTACCTGTTTGATTACGATTTGACCCGTAAAAGAGCTTGGTTCATGTTTATTAGATTCGCTCGAATGTTTATCGTCCTCAGATTTATGTTCTTGACTAAGCCCAGTTAGCGAAGTAACAGAAATTTGTTGCTGATGATTTCGTCCAGCGATAGGATTTGGAATACCGACTTGAGAAACACGAGGTATTCCACCTGGTGTCATTGTTGAACATGGAACTGTTGAGCTCATCGAGCGTGGTTGCACGCTCGGCACAAGAAGTCCTCGTGATAAGCCGCGTCCCATTCCACCAAATGATTGAGGATTATTACCGGTTAAAACGTTTAGTTGAGTGCTAAGTTGAGTAGCTAAACTCATCTTTTGAGCTTTATGTAATGGCATCTTTATAAAAGTGCCGCTGGTTCGAGGTTGACCAATTGGAAATGGAGATTTTGTTAAACTGACAGAACCGGTAGTAGAACTTACATGCTCGCTTCCAAAATTTTCCAATTTTACGGAAGATACACTGAATGACGAAGATGAGGAAGCAGGTGAACTCGAAACACCAAAAACAGGGTTCGTAAACTTATCTGAACTTTCTCTACATAAAAAATGTGGTTTTTCTTCTTCCTTCAAAACCGGCTGCTTAAAAATGCTTGGCGCCGACATTTCCACCATTTGAGATCTGCTCGTTGACTGACTATTTCTTTCACTTTGGCTTGAAATATTGCCACCCTGATTTAATATGTTTCCTGAAGTTAATGAAGCTACATTGCTTGATGGCACTTTATGTTTCCTTTCCCTGGCAGAACTTACGTCTAAAAGTACAAAAGACACAATTAAAATACAGATAAAAATAATAAACTTGCACAGGCAGTGCCGATTTAGCCCTACACAGTGCTGCCATGCTAAACCCGCGTTGTCCCCACGTGAAAGAAGCACGTTATTATTATTAAAGAAGCGCATAGCTGACAAAGCGCGAAATTTGGTTAGGAAAAATGACAAATTCAGCCACTTTTTGGACAAAATATTAACATTTTTTTGCAATATTTGTCTCAATTTGAAAGAAAACGGGACAATCCCGTATATACGGGACGTATTGCAACCCTACGTAAAGGCGATGTTATTGATTTATGGTTATAGGGTCGGCCACGGGCGATGGTTGACCCAATCCATATGTACACCGAGATTCAGAAACTCGAGTTAAGTTAAACCTCTAAAACATTGATTTTCATATTATATTGCAGGAATAGTTTACTATAATTCTTTTAAGTTATCAAGGCTTTCAGTAGCATCACCAAATACAGTACATGGGTTAAAATGGCGACTATAGTAAGCCTAATCTCTAAAATGTTTGCAAAAATATATTTTTCCAATAGGGTACGTTAATTCCATATCACAAAGAATTATTACTGGGTCACACATATTACCGTAAATCTACATCTATTTAAAACTATGTAATCTGTGTGTATTTATGGTTTCGCATCTCGCTCAATTTTTGCTCGGTTAGGTTAAGCAAAACTTGCCGATTTTAAGAAAAACGAGTTTACTGAATTTTGGCCTCGGCTTGCTTACGTTAGCGGATGCTCATGCTTTGGGGAGAGATCCCCTACAGGCATTTTTTTAAAAAACAAATTTCAAAGTTTAATAGTTTTACAATTTCTTGCGACCCAACATTAACTCTTCTAGCACTGGAGTCAGCGTAAACTGTTTTATCGAAATAAATGTTTTTTTTTAGCAAAAATTCCAGAGTTTACCGTTTTCTATGCTATATGAATTATTCTTTTCAATTTGCATTAATAAAATAATTTACCTTCATTCGAATTACTTTCATCGTCATTATCTGCGTTACTTTCTTCTTCTTTTGATTTAGATTCTTCATCATTAGCATTATCTTCATCTTTAATAGATCTATTTTTATCTTGACCATCTTTTTTATTGTTATCGTCAGGATTATTGCCACCATTGTTACCACCAGAACTAGGTGGATCGCTTCCACCACTTCCCCCTGAGCTGGACATATTGCCTCCACCGCTGCCACCAGAATTTGAATCATTTCCACCGTTTGAATTTGAATTATTACCACCACTATCACTCGATCCGCTCGAATTATTTTCATTAGTTTCATTTGATTCCGAAGGATTATTTTCTTCATTTCCCGACTCGGAAGGATTGTTTTCTTCATTTCCCGACTCGAAAGGATTGTTCTCGTTTTTATTAACTGAATTGCAGTCGTTGTTGTTTAACTTCTCCATTTTAATTACATTTTTCAGTTTTTCATGTTCCTTTTTTTCATACAAATCAGTAATTTTTTCAATGCAGATCCTTTTGTCTTGATAGTTCCACTTATTATTTATTTTTTTTTCACTTAAGACTGAAAATCCGTTTAAATTAGAGGTTCTTTTCATTTCACCAAAATCACTGTCGACACAGTCACCTTTTAATTTAAATCTTTTATCTTTGTTAAAACCCGACTTGTACAGTTCATTTATTGAATTGTAAAGTTCAATTTTATTACTAGTCATTTCTGGCTTTATGATTAAATTTTCGGTATTAAAATGAAGAATGGTCGTTTCCATTGCACAATGATTATTTCTGAACTCACTTTTAATTGTTTGCTGTATTTCAAAACTGGAAGTTTTTAACTTTTCGTTTTTTATATTTGCTTGAAGACAATCAATTTTGCTAGTAGAATTTGTAGTAGGATGCTCAAAACTGGAAAGATGCCTTAGAGGTATACGCACGCACGAACCTGTTCCAATTTAACTCAAATTTAATTCCAACACTATGAAGTTTGAGACCGCAGAACATTACCATTGTTTTCAACGTTAAATTCGTTATTGCCAACTGAATCTTCCGAATTAGACTGGATATTCTTTACATCTTGTTCAGAATTGGGACCCATAGGACTATTATAAATCTGTCTCGTTGATGAATTATCGCTCAACAGCATTCCTAAGGAAGATGCCATTGGCTCATGAGCAGGTAAATGACTTCGTGTCTCAGGTACATTATCATGTAATCTTAGTTGTGATATCGCCGGCGGTGACCGAGAAGACAATTGAAAAGAATCTAAATTGTTTGGAACGTGAGATGAAGCTACTGGTGAGCATTCATGAGAACCACTCCCTGTAGATAAACTAGGAGATGTTGTCTGGAGACAGTTCCCCAAAGAGGTGACAATACTTCGATCTAAATGCAATTGAAAAAATATTAAATCAATCACATACTAATTCAACTAAATATGCTTTAACTTTTGTAAAAATGATTTCAATATACAGTATATGTTGTCATGTATGAATAAGCTGCTTAATAAATTAAAAATTTCGTAAAATGTATGAATTTATAAATTCGCCAATGACAAGATTGATTAAAGTGCAAGTTTATATATAAAAATGTTCTTTATAAATTCCACAATAAAATAAAATAGATGATTTACCTTTCATTGGCGACTCATGGAAATACCTACCCGGAAAGCAAAAAGAAATAAGGAGAAAACTAGAAGTCAACTAGCCTACCCTTATTCGTCTTATTTCATTTTTTAAACTTATTTACAAACTTTTATGTCAACAATAATGCAACTCATACAAAAATTAAAGAGATGCAAACCAAAAATAAAATTATTTAAAGTAAATGATGCACAGAACGAAAACAAAAAATTAAGTTTAAACAGTTAGAATTTAAATTATTAAGCAAAACTATATACAATTAAAATGACGCTTACCAGCTTGAGAGCAATTTGGAGAAGAAAGTGAATAATGAGTTGGCGATTGACCCATAGGGCTGAGACGAGGTTGAATATGAGAATGATCACGTTCAATAGAGCCTCCTGTTGTCTGCCCTACATTATTTATGCAATAATTTCTAAATGTAAATCTCACACCATAAAAACGATTTTATTATTAAATTTACCAGTATTAGATTGAAAGACATTTTGGTGTAATTGATCGGACGCTGGACTCATTATTCTCGTTCCTAAACTTGAGTGAAAGTTTCTTGGAACGAGTTTGATATTTTGTTCAGAAGGAATATTACAAAGTGCTCTATTTGGTTGACCCCACCTTTGAATGGAACTTGGTGAACAGGATTGATCTTTAAAAGGTTTTCGATCTTCTAAATCTAAATGCAACATTCATTACAATGTAAATATCACCAACAAAAATTCATCGTAATACCATCTTGAAATCCAACATGACATTGCCGTGGTGTCATGGGCGGTCGAAGCTCTCGATGTTGAAAGCTATCACTAAATGGATTGTTATCGTCCTAGAAAAATGCCTTGTATAAATAACAAAAAACGTTAACTTTCAAATAACAGAAAATTACCTGAGACGTTTGAATTCCAGATTGTCTCATAACCTGGTGTTCCATTGCTAAGTTCGGATTGCAATGCCTAGGAGATGATTGTTGATGAAATACTTGCTGCCCCAGTGGAGACGGGTGTTGAACAAGTGGAGAATGAGAATTTGGCAATGGAGAATGTTGCAACATAGGAGATGGAGACTGCTGCCTCAACGGCGAGTGAGCTGGTCCAAGAGGTGAAGGCGACATTAAGGGAGACATCGGAGTGGATGGTCCCTGCTGCTAATATCACAAAAATAGCGATTGTCAATTAATATGTTAAGTACCATGCGAGGGTCAAGTTTATAGTGATGTGTTCTAGCCTGATTAAGCTTCCTACTTTAATAATATTATGAGCTTACATTCATCATTGGTGACTGCCCTGCTCCTCCGTGAGGCGAATGTTGAACAGACACCTGTTGAGGGTTTATAATCGGCTGCTGTTGCGCCTGCTGTTGTTGTTGTTGTTGTTGCTGCTGCTGTTGTTGATGCTTTTGCTGTTTCATATGATATTCTTGCATTATCATTGAATGTTGACGAGATGTTTTACGAAGCTAATAAATAAAAGATTATTACGAATATTTAAATAAAAAATTCAAAATAAAAAATATTTACTTGATCTAAACTTTTTTGTAAATTATTTTGATCCTTTGTTATTCGTTCCAGTTCCATAGAATCATTGTCCGTCAGCTGCCCGCCTGTTTTCGCTAAGTTTCGCTTTTTCGTATTCAACGACTTCCTGGATTTTCTTAACTTGGCAACATCCGTTTCTAAGCCTTTTAACTGACTACCCAAGTGGTTCTGCTGTTGGAACAACCAAGACTCGTATTGCATTTGCAGATGACGATCAGCTTCCGTAACTATTTCTGCTGGAGGGGTTGAAGGCGGAGGAATGCTAGTAATTTGAAAAGGTGGTCTTACGCCTTGCATTAATGCTGGATGAATTCCAGCGTCGACCATTTGATTTATAACTCTCGGAGATGGCAGTGGCGGAAGTTGGGGTTGCGATTGATGATGCATCCCTAATAATTGTCCGCCTAAATGCTGTTGAACTTGAACAGGTCTCCCAATCATTTGCTGTGGATTATCCTGAGACTCTAAACCCGGACTCAACATGGGACCACAGTGCCCGGGTGACGATGCTTTAAGGGAAGATGGGGAAACTGAAGAATGCAATGGAAGAATACCTTGAGCAGGAAGACCAGATCCAGGAGGAGAAAGACTGCCAGGGAGACCACCACTTCCTAATACATCAGCTTTTAACTTCTCGAATTCCAAATCGCTTAGCAGAGGTTCGTCAGAATGCGTTTGACTAAGAAGACCGTGGTGTTGCTGTTGTAGCTGTTGTCTTCTTTGTTCCTGTTTTTCTTGTTCCAAGAGATCTTCTAATAATAGTCGCTGTTCGTTGACTTGAGCTTGACGTATAGCTGGATTCAAACTTAAGGACACTGAATGAGAAGTTGCTTGATTTGCGTGAGGCGATCGAAATCCAAGCATTACCGTATTGTAAGCGCCTCTATTTGCCATCTGAGGAGATTGCATAGGAGGCCCTCGAATAGGTTGATATGGAGGAGGCGGTCGAGCACCTGGATAAGGAGGTGGGGGTGGAGGTTGCGGCATTTTTACAATCTGTTGATGTTGCTGCCCAATAATTTGATGCCTTAAATCTATAGATCCTTGCATCATTTGTTGAGAAAATTGAGGTCTAATAGGTCGCTGCATCATCATCATTTGATTATTGTCTTGAGGCATGTACATTTGATTTGAACTAATTGGAGGCATTTGACATACGTTTGAAGGCGACATAATGTTAGTCACCGAGTTGTCAGATAAAATATTAGTCGTATTGTTGGCGTTTGAAAATGAAACAGGCGCCATATTGTGCATCATATCGCCAAGATTTAAATCGGTTTTCACGTTTGTTTTAATGTCAACTCCGTCAGTTTTTCTCATGGAATTGCCGTCAATATTATCTTCATCAAAAATATTATCACCTTTCAATTCTTCCGCCTTTTCCAATTCACGTTTTTGACTGAATTCTAGAAATTTAGCTTGAAAGTCAGATTTGCCTAAATGCCCTCCACTGGAATTTCCTTGCTTTTCATCTAAATTTCCACCTTTTTCTATCGCTTGATTCGCATTGTCATCAATTTCGACTTTAATATCGGAAACTCTAACTTCAGGACTATCCACTTTGGTTTTAACTTCATCATCTTCCAGGTCTTCATCTTTGTCATCTAAATCTAAATTTTCATCCAAAATGTTGGTCTTTTTCCCGTCACCAACGATGTCTTTATCCAGCTCTGGATCAGCATATTCCAAAATATTAAAATCGTTGCCTAAACCTAAAAGCTCGTCGTCATCTAAATCATCCTCAGGATCTTCGAGTTTGGGTTGCAACAAATCACTTGAAGTTTCTTTTTCTATTCTTTGCAATTCTTCCGCAACTTTTTCAGCTGTTGAAGGATCGCCTTCAAGTGGAACTCCAGGAATAGAACCGTTGTTTTGATCCTCGTCAGACGTTAACATATTTTCATTGATTGTAGTAGACGTTTGACCAGACATTGGCCTCATTAAGCCTGAAATAAAAACTTGCAATTGTAAAAAACTAAAAAAAAATTAATAAACAGAAACGTTTACCTGTACTTTGCAGCCGATCAGTAGCATCACACATTTGCCGATCCATAGACATATTTCCAACGTTAAAATCATTTATTTGTTGAGGTGGAGTTGATACAACCACTTGACCCCGTATTTGTTGTTGCGACTGTTGAGAATTCATTTGAACAAACTGTTGTCGCATTCCCATCGAACCCTGCTGATAAGTAAACATTCTTATTTGATTCGGTGCCAAAGGAGACATTTGCTGTTGTGATTGAGACGACAATTGGGGAGACACCACCATTCGCTGTTGTTGAACCAGATTATCATAAGGATCAACTGAATTGGGAAGCTGCTGCTGTTGTTGAAGACCTAAAGGTAACCTATTTACATTCAAACCGCGCAATTGGCTGGCATGTACCAATCGTTGCTGCTGTTGAAGAATAGCCATTCTCATTTGTGGATCACCAACATTTGTAGTTTGAGATCGCGGATCTAACACTTGCCCTGGATGTCTAAACTGATTAATTAAAGCTTGCGGTTGACCAAGAAGTTGTTGTGGCATTTGATGAGGATTGGGTGAACCGGCACCCATTGGAATTCTAATGCGCATTCCTGGTGGATAAGGCTGCCTAAAACTGTTATCTCCGGGTGACATCACAGATTTAGGCGGTTCCGAATGTTGTGGTCGAACCATTTGGGGATTTACCATGCGAATGCACTCCTGCAAATTTGGATGAATTGTTGACTGATTAGAATCTACATCTTGCGTTTGCTCCAACGGCCAGTGACGTAACGGAAGTTGACCTTGAGGACTGACTGGATCTTGCTTTTTAATTTGCTGCTTTTGCAACAAGTCTCTTAGCTGCAAGCGAGCAATTTGTTGAGCTTGATCTTGATCGAGATTTGCAGTATTTACACCTTGACCAGCGCCTAACTCCCCCTCCATTTGAAACTGTTCAACTCGTGTTGGTCTAGAACATGAAGTAGATGGCGAATTTAAAGGACGCGGCGTCATTGGAGCTTGCGCATATGGATCATCCAATGGAGAAGGATTAAGTCTAGGAGGGCCTGGAGTGCGTGGCTGGCCATAATGTTCCAATAGGTGAGATGATTGATCACAATTTTGGTTAGAATAAATTGTATTAATTTTGGGACGTTGCCTAGAATCAACATTAACTTGAAACTGATCATTTGGTCTCGGTGATTGATTATATAAATCCGTTTGCTGCTGCATCTGAGGTCTTGCAACCGGAGAAATAGATACTTTAGGTTGAGACTGCTGACCAAACATATCTGATAATTGCTGCATCGGCGGTCTAGGTGTAGATGGCGGCTGCAAGTAAGTATCAGGCCTTGGAGTGCCTGGCTGTTGCGAATAAGGATCTTGAAGCCTGGGAGCGTGTGAATGACTATAATGTTCTTGCGGGTGAACTTGCATATGAGAAGTGTGCGACGGAGAAAATGGGCTTGCAGGATGATTCGACGACACAACTGGTTGCTGTAAAAAGTTCTCATTTGTTGAAGCGGGTGATGAAAACGCGTCTTGATTAGGAGTATGAGGCGTTGAAGGAGGAGTGTGAAATACATCAGGTGTTCTGGGATTCGCAGGACTAAGAGAATCTCTCATTTGTGGCCTAGGTGTTCCAACTAACTGAGGTTTAGAATAAATTTCTCCAACAACCATAGGCTTGGATGTTAAGTTATTTTGCCCAGAAGGTGAAAATGCTTCATTATGAGATGGCGGTCGAGGAGTGAAAGGCTGTCTCATATATGGATCTTGAAATCTTACAGGAGAACGTACAATTTGCGGACTCAAAGGGGATTGGTGAGACAATGGTCGACTAAATGAATCCATATTTGAATTAGTAGGAGTCGGTCTTGGCGTTCCAGGCATTTGAGCGTATGGATCGTTAATTTGCATTCGTGCGTTTGAATGCATTTGTGAAGTATCAATTGGTGGTCGCACACGGCTAACTTGGATTGGCGGCGTAAAAGGGCCGATACCTCGATTAACAGTAGGTTGAAGAGGCGATAACGGAGTAACTCCAATAGATCCCTATTTTTTTAAAAAAAAACATTTAATAAAAATTAGTTTGATTTTCCAACACATTTAGTTTTTTTAAAATGTAATTACGTGAAGTTGATCTTGGCTAACCATTCTAACTTGCTGAGTAGGATGTTCTTGCATTATATTAGTATGCGGTTGAACACTTGAAGGCGAGCAAAACGAATCTGAATTCATGGGAAGTGACGTCATCAGCATTGCCCCACCAAACTGGTCAATTGGATTTGGACTAGAAGGCGTTGTAGGTGTAATGCTTCCGCAAGAAGTCGGGCTTTTAATCAGCTGTTCTCCATTCAGCATTTGTTGTTGTACACGAACCATGGCTGGAAGAGGATGCGGTTGTTGAGTTGGCACTGTTAACGAAGGTGGATAAAACAACATATATGCACATATCTTACCCTTTCCTTAGTCCCCCACTAACCCAATCACCTTACTATCTAGCCGTCTCAATATAGACTTCACTATAAAAAAATAAAAGCTTACCTTGAGCTCGTTGTTCTTGTAATATTTGCTGCTGTTGTTGGGCTTGCTGTTGACGAATGGCTTGTAGCGCTTTCCATTGCCTCTCTTGTTCTTGTTCACGGTGAGCCTTCTGTTCCCTTGCGATTCGTTCTTGTTCCTTTTCATTTGAAGGAGGAAGGTGAGAAGGTGGAGGAAGAGAAACAGGCGGAGGTGGTGGAGGAGGAGGAGGTGGTGGTGGTGGAGGTATAGGGAGAGGACGTCTCGATGAGATTGGATCCACAAGGACTTCGCCAGGTTCAGGAGCTGGGGCAGGGGGAGTCTTACCCTGCTTGGGACGCTTGCCCTGTTTGGGGGTGGTAGTGTTTGCAGAGGAAGCAGATGAAGAAGAACCACTTTCTTTCATCTAATAATGCGGTATCAGCCGTATTATACGTAAGCTTTATAAAGAGGACTTAAGGACCCAAAAATCATTCTAGTCATGCTCCATTTCAAGCAAATTATATCACCACTTGTTCAACCCCAAATCCAAAAATACCGATAATTAAAATTTAAAAAATTGCCAATACCATCATGCATACTTAACGATGATAGAAACTTGTAAAAAGTAAAACCTTTTCCCCAATTGAAATAAAAATTAATTAAAATCCTTGCAAAAGTTTAAACACACCAACCACAAAAAGGTCAAACTTGATGCTCCAAGCAACATGCCCCGAGCTCAGAAACCCTTAAACTACATAACCATACGCAAAATATCAAAATACATACTTGTTGTGTCTTTTGCAAGCGACTAGCGGTTCGATTTTCTCTGGCTTTTGCCTATAAAAAAATGTTGCAAATATTTTTAATTTTTTAATAAAAAATAAATAAATAAATACCACATATGGAGTTCTTTTTTCAGAAGGTAACGCGCGCCAAATTTTGGCAATCTGTTTAGCTCTATCCGACCAAACTAAATAAACAATAATATTAAAAATCTCAATAATAAATAAAAAAAACTAAATATCTATAAATACGTGGATATTCCGCTTTTAAATCAGGATGATTTGTGTTTGCATATAATACAGCTGAAATTGTGGCGCTTAATCCCAATAATTCATCCTTTTCCCACTTCAAAGAACTACGTTGATTATACGACTGAGTTTCCAATTCTGGTTCTGGTGGTACCCAAGGACTAGGTGGCGGCTCCGAAAATGCCGGACTAAACTGTGAGCTACTAAAATAAAAAATACGTTTCAATATAACTTAAAAAATTAGTTAAAATAATCATATCTCAATTTACCTGCTATATTCTGAAGGGTACGGAGAAGGTGGTGGAACACTAAAAGGAGAAGACATCGCTACACTTGCTGCTAATGGTGGACGAGGAATAGGATGTTGAGCAGCAGGTGTGTCGATAATTGCAGACCCCATTTGAGGCGGCAAAGCTGATGAAGCAGAGCGAAAGCTTGAATCTATTTGCAATACAATACATGTACTTCAAAAAAACATACGGAAAAAAACAACAAAAGTAAATAAACTCACCAGCAGCTCCGTGAGGCAAATTATCAGTTAGAACACCTTTAAAGAGATCCTCTACATCTTTGCCATCGATTTGAGGAAGACCTTCAAATATTTATCAAAAATTATAATCCAATATTTACCAAATTAAAAATTTAATAAATTCTGTTCATGCCTGAATCTCCAACCATAGTATCGAGATTAAAATGAGGACTAAGAATATCAGTGAGAGGATCATCTTTCATTAATGGCTCGTCTTTTGGGGTTTCTTGCAGGGTGGGAGATGACATTCCCACATTTCCGAGATCGTTATCGTTAATCGCGTCTAATACTACTCAAGCATCACATATAAAATAAACTATTTTTATTTTGGGGTTTTATAAAATAATTACCTTCGCTTTTTGACAAAGTTTCATCTTCGTTCATCAACATTTTGACTAAATCATCGTCCTGAGTCAAATCATGAGAAAGTGGTAAAATATCTTTAAGAGAGTCTGAGTTGGCAAGATCATCGTCCACTTCATTCTTTGTTTCTTCTTCCTCTTCCTTCTAAAATTTTCAAAATACAAGTACTGTAACAAAAAAAGTCTCGATAGGAAATCAATAAAATACCTTTAAGATATCTTTTGATATCTTAGAAATAATGTGAGAATTTCTCTTAGCTGGCTTTTCTTCTTCCATTATGTTAACCATTTTATCGTTAGTTAAACGTGACATTGGAGAAGTTACGTCTTCATCACTCGAAACCTCAAATTTTGAGTCTACAATTTTGTTAACAAGTAACTCTTTTCCAAAAAATGCTTCCTAAAAATTAAATAAAATATTTTCGCTTTATAAAATTACAAAATTCAATCGCTTTATACCTGTAAATAAGAAGGAAAACTGTCTTCCAGCTGACTTTTCTTTTTAAGTCGCCTACGGCGTTTAGGCTTTTCACTGGATTCTAAACCTTCATTCTGATTGTCGCCAATTTCATCTTTAAAATATAAGTAATTAAAATTCAAAATTCTAGATATTATAATAATATACTATTATGATTACTAAATATTGATTCTTCTTTTTCATCCTTGTATAAATTTCTACCTCTGCAGCGAACAACAAATCCTCCCACACCTGCATTTAAAATAAATCTTATTTAATCTTAAAGAAATAAAAGTAGTGGCTATTAATACAAACCTAATTTTTGTAAGTTGCGTTGTCTTTTCTTCTTTTCCACGGGAACGTCTTCCAACATAGGTATATCTTTAATTAGATCTTCATCCATTGCATCAGTTTTATCAATCTCCATTGATTGATCTTGAGAATCTACAAAAACAAAAATCAATATATTTTTAAATACTGTAGTGTTAAAACACATCTTACCTTCATTTTCACAGCCCTGTTTATTTTTTGTCGTAGTTAATTTATTGCGCCTAACTCTTTGCTTTTTAGGCTGTTCTAACGTTAAACTTTTGATTTGATTCATTCCGCTTTCAGATAAATATACCCCATCTAGTAATAACCCAGGTTGAGGCTTAACTTTAACAATAATAGGTTCTAAAAACATAATAATTATTGTAACTTTCATTACTATAACTTTCAAAATATAATTTACGTACCTGGCGAAGCTTTTGGAACAGGGGGAGTTGGAGGCTTTGGTTCAACAGATTTAGGTGGAGAGGGAGGTAAAGGTGGTAGTAAATGAGGAGGAGGTTGCGATTTTGGTCGACATAATAAACAATGATAGCCATAGTCAGCAGATTTTTCAGCATCATCTTCAGTATTCATTTCATCACAACCTGCGTGCAACCAACTGAAAAAGATTTTTATATTATTATCGCAAATATATAATACTAATAAACGTTAAGAGTTGCGTAATTTTAAGATACATACCGATCGCACTGCAAACACTGAATTAAAAGCTCGTCGTCTTTATAATCAGATCGACAAACGGGACACATTAAATGACTAGAACAAGGTCCACACTGGGTATAATTACTCTGCCATTGACAGTTGTAGCCAGGTTCAGTTGATCCACAGTACTGACAAACAACACACCTTAAAACGTTTTTAAATAAAACAAAAATATCAGCATTCGTCAGATTAAAAAAAAATCATATGCGAATACCATTTGCATTTCCAATTTCCTTGAGGAACTTGCTCCAAAGGTGGATCCAAACAATAAATGTGATAGCTAATGTCACAATCGTCGCACAAAAGTAAACGGCCTTCATCATGCGGTTGACCACATCCTTCACAAACAGTACAATCAAGGCACCTCCATCCTTTACTTAACAACACTTTATTAACCTAAATTTACCGTTAATTAAAAATAGATTTAATTAAATAATTGTAAACTATGGCTAATAAATCAGAATTTACTTTTACCTTAATGCTAACGCAATAAGGATGGTAACACTGGCCACACTGAGAACAAGAAATTAATCTACCCTCTTCACCTTGTCCATAACTACCACACATAATGCACATATCTTGACATAGAACAAATTCATCTTTGGCAGAACATAGAACAATTTTGTTCTCTAACACAGGCTCTTCTTCTAGTTTAACTGGAGATGAATCTCCCAATGGATTCTAAACATAAATTAATTCAACAAAATAAGTCTGTATATAATTATATTTATAAAAGTATATAATATCAAACATTATACCTGACAAGTCACTCCAAAAAGTGGCTTTAATTTTGGTTTAGGACCTCTTCGCTTTCCCATATCTGCTGTTTTAGCTCTTCTTTTCATTCCAACAAACTTTGACCCACCCTACAAAATGTTTTACCAAATAGTTATCGCTACAATATAGTTTAACAAAAAATAGTATTTTACCCTTGGCCTTCCAATTCCCATTCTCTTTTTTCCTGAAAGTTTCCCCGGATTAGGCAACGTGATGGGAAACACTTTACCGGAATTAGGAACAAAATCGTCAAATAAATCAAAATTAGAATTTCCGGATAACTGCTGCAACTGTTGAGCGCTCTTTTCAAAATTAAAATAAGTAAAAGTTTGTAAAACAAATAATAAAATATATTATACTCTTTCAATAGCTTGAATGTCAATATCCATGCTGCCAAAAGAATCTTCATTTGTTGGAATGGAAGAATCATGTGAACAAGGAAAGATACCATAATCAGGTACAAGTGTATCATCATTAAGGGCTAAATTATACGAACAAAACACTTTAAACTTGAAATGAAAATATTTCACCCCCAATATACGCACCTTTAGAATTATAATTTGATATCGTCCAAGAAGAAAGCTCTTTAGTATCACTTGTGCGTGTAAGCTTTGAAGACTTTCTACAGCTAAAACAAAGATAATCTGAAGGTAGTTGTTCACCATCTTTTACTAAACTAGCAATATCTTTGTCACATGTTCCGTGCACAAATCTGAATAAATTGACAACAAAGTTAGTATTAATTGCAACAAAATAATGTTAATACCAAATTTTAAGTATTACTTTTTACACCCCATACACATAACCATTTCTTTTTGTGCAAAGTGTCGATACGCTCTTCCACATACAAGACAAGCTAAGCCTTTATTTCTTTGCTGATAGCAACTATCACAAACGCTATAATTCATATGCCAACGCGAGCTGGGCCCACTACCAGGAGTTTTAGACCCGCAATCACCACAAACTCGACAACTCTATAATATATATAAAAAAATTCAAAATTTAAATTCTATAATATAATTGGCGTTCCAATCCTTACTTTGCATTTCCAGCCGTGTTTAGGAATAGATGTTATTATGGGCTTTAAACAATACGTATGATAACTTTTATCACATGCATCACATACTAGCATCTTATTATCATCTCCTGGTTGTCTAAAACGATTATTAAAAACAATAATTATAATCTTAAAAAGAAGTTAAAAACTTAAAAATGAATTTAAAAAAGATAAAATCCGACTACTACTGTAGTGCAATTAAAAAGTAACTCTGACCATATGCCATGACATTTAAGCAGACGACGCTTAACGTCAACACGCGGCAAAAAATCTTTCTTTGATCTACCGCTACTTCAGTACACAACAGCACGAGTAGTATGGACTCGCCTTTGGATTACCAACCTGCATGTATGGCAAATTTTACAATCGGGACACTGCCAACCCGACCGTACCACAGGATTAACAGCAACGATTGGATCTAAGCATTGACCATGATAATGATGTCCACAGCTGGTACAAAACAACAGTTCAGATATATTTCCCGGCGTATCACATACAATACAATTTGATTCGGAATCAGCTAAAATAAAACAAAAATTAAATTACTTTAAATTTACTACTTAATTAAGCCATACAAAATGCATTTAAAGTTTAAGCCACATGTACAAAAGTAGTTGTTAGCAGCATTTATAATATTGGAAATTAGATTTGAGTGATTAAATCGTAAATTGCAAGATAGTTAATAGAATAGTTGAACAATTTACAAAATGAAAAAATTTCCAAAATTGAGGGAGGAAAAAAATGCGTGACATAGAATTGTGCGTTTAATTATCTAGCCTCTAATTATTATTGTAGCACTTCGTTATTTAAAAAAGTACTATATCATTAGGTAAATGTGTTAATTTCTACATACACTACTCAAAAAAATACCATTTATTTGATGCGCAAAAGTATTAGCCGAGTACAGTATAAGAAAATAAAAATGTGTTAATAAAGCATTGAAATATTAGACACAATGACAAAAGTACATCACTTTTCTAAGGTAGCATTTCAATTTGGCTAAAACGGTATTTTTTTATTATATAATTTCCAAAATGATTCGAATTTTGAAAAGTCGTTGCCATTGCTTGTGCCACACAAACGAGATTTGCGCAATAATTTAGCTTGTGAGGAGAAAGAAAAGATAACAGACAGTGCCAAACACAATGTACTCTGAAATAAAGCAAGCTAATTAATAAAAGAAATTTCTACCAGTATTGTTCACATCTGTAATACGACCCTGCACCAGACGAGGATTGTCACCCTTCAGGCTCATTTCTGCAAGTGGATCGCATACAACTTACCCACTGCCTTTTATTATAATATGTACTAATTGTATTTTTTCGATTTTATGCATGCATTAAAACTTATCTATTCAAGCTTTTGACTTATAAATTAAATTAATCGTTCCTACCTATAGACGGAGCTAAATGTAGATGAACGGGGCAAAGTAACGTCATTGTTTTGATATCCTGAATTAAGTAAACAATTAGTAGAATCGATTTTTATAAATTTAACAAGGTTGCTTCTACCTGGAATGTTCCTGAACTGACGGCGCACGGATAATGATACGTTTTATTGCACTTTGGCCCCCTGCAACGAATGCTGGCTCCAAATCTTTGACAACTACTGCACTTCTAATTAAAAATAGAATTTAAACGTTTTAAAACATTATAAAAGTTAGGCTAATGTTAACAACAAACTTGATTTAATCCAAAAACTACTGCTTTATCTACATTAATTAGAACATAATCGTCGGTTTGGCAAACGCCATCAGACCAAGAGGCACAACAATGGTGAGCATAAGTATGGCCTATTAATTTATCATAAAAACATTTTATTAAAACATTTAAAGCGGCCATGCATAATAATATGCATTATTATACCTGATGGTTCGAATAAATTGACAACATCTGGCTCTTCGGCAAAACCAATCACTCCAAGTTCGTCAACTAACTGCCAATTAGAGTCGTCATCAGATCGACGTGGTGATTTGCTTCTTTCACTTCAAAAATTAATAAAATAAAATTAAGATAAAATAGCAAACAAAAATTAGATTCGAATTAAACTCACTTCGACCGTCCTTTTTGTCTACGCCAGGGTACTTTGGATGTTTTTTCAATTTGCAAGTCTCTCTCGCTTTCGCATGACCCTCTTCTGGATTTTGGACTTTTTCGAAAAGGATTAAAACCAGTAGTCGGTTCATACTTATTTAATTCTCCTTGGCCTAAAAGACTTTTATCTCCAAGATTACAAAAAGAACACGTTTTTCCAAGCCTAATAAAAAAAAAATAAGAAACATGTATAGAAAAATATTGAATCGCTACTTAAAAATAATATAAACGATTAATTCAAACCATATTTCTTGTGAAATATCTTCACTTGGAAACCTTTCAAAAGACATTGCGCTAGATATGCTGTTGTCAGAATCTGCAACACAATAGTATAAAAAATGCTGCATTTAAAGACAAAATAGGCGACAATATTATTTACCTAAATCTGGCATTTCAAATTTTTCTTGATTGTCTATCAGTTGATTAAAAAGTGAAGACTCGCCCATTTTAAAAGTATCGTTAAATTGAGCCGATAATCCCGATAAAAGCCCTCCTAAGGATGAATGCTGGCCTCTATCAACCTGTCTTTTTCGACCTCTCGGTCGTCCAATATGAACTCTCGAAATAGGATTACTACGAAAAACAAACACATACTTTATCTCGCTGCATAATATTTAAAATACTCATCATTTTGCCCTTACGAGATAATTTTCTTTTTAGCAGCAACATTGACATTGCCATCTTTCCTTGGGCGACCTGGCCCACGCCTTTTCAAAAGGGGAGTGCTCAACAAATCAGTTGCCGCTGCGTTATTTTCTTCCAAAATTCTCGCCGATAACTGAGACGCCGAATTTCCATCGTAACTGGGGGTTTTATACGGCGATTGTACGTTAAAATCACTCGGATCGTGAATAGACGATGAGGATGATGATGACGACGATACCGACGAAGGTGGGGGAATATCTAAATTCAATTAATTAATACGTAAAAATTGACGATAAAGTCAAGGAAAAAAAATCATTTTAAGATAATATTCTCTCACCACCAACTGAAGAAGATTCAACACTTAAATTGAAATGCAAACCGGTTAACGATGGACTCGGTTTCGAATCTAAAATTTCCGACGAGGATGGAAAATCGTCGCAAGTCAACGGCGATTTTAATAACGCGAGTCTTGAATCCGAACAATTTTCATCAATATGTCTATCCGATGAGTCTAACGCTTCAATTTCAGCCGCCTCTTTTTTAGATTGAATAATTATTTTTTGGCTGCTCGTGAAAGTCTCCATCTTCCAATCTAAAAGCCGTAACGCACAAAGTTAGGTAAAAATCCATATCGGATGACAACACGATACGCCGCGTATCTCATAATTTATTATTGTATAGCTGCTTACGAAGCAATCATCATCATTATTTAAAATATTAGCTTTTTTAAAAAATATTCGGTAACAAATTAAAACGAAGCGCCAACAATGAGATATTGAATAGCGTATCCTCCGTCATTATTATGTAATAAAGCAATAATAATAAATAACTGATTACTCAAATTTAAATCTTACAGGGTAACCGAAAATTTAAATAAATAAATAATATAATACGAAATAACGTGCAATAAGTATTTTTAAAAAAGCAAATAAAAAAATAAAAAGGTAATTAATGCAAGGATTAACGAATAGCACTTTTCAAGACGCGATGAGCCAAAAGGATGGGAAACACCAATATTATTGAAATAATCCAGCATTCTACGTACCTAAATTTGCAAAGAAACATTTCCGCACAATCTAAATTAAATATCGGAAACTAATCTCGGTCTCTCTTATACTTAATTTCTTCCAAAATTTAAGCGTTAAGCAGCGATAAGACATATTTTTTTCTTGTTGTTTCCAAAATGATTAATGGCGAAAATAAACTACCGCCATCTTTGTTGCCTCGCGGATGAACAAGATCACTAGATTAAAAATAGTGCTCCGTATTTAATAAGGCAAATAACAATAGAATTTATTTCGCCGGAAAACTTATTTTATCAAAAAAAAGTTAACGATTATCTATTTTATTTCAATTCTACAAAAAATAAATGTTTATTTGCTTTGTACTAATTGGTAAAATGATTTATATTTTAACCGCGCATTTACATTCTATCGGTAGTAAACCGGTTCGCGCGCAAGAATACCGAACGATTAGGTTCGAGGGTAGGCGGACTCAAGTGGCTGACCCTTCCTTGAACTCTCCACGCAAGCAAGAAAAATAACAAGTGTACACATCTTCAAATACATTTCAACCGAAAAAATGGAATTTTTTAATTGTCATTGCTTCACCAAATAATATAAAATTAAAGTTTTTAGATTATATAACAAAGTTTCATCTTGTCACAAATAAATTGCTCTCCGAACTGGTTAAGAACCCCTATAATTAAAAAAAAAAATAATTGTACGACAGTTTCGGGCAAATTCAACATTATTTTTAATACTTACACAATGATGTTATTAATGGGGATGTGTATCAATTTCACGAAAAATCCGATGAAACCCATAATGGCAAATCCAATAGCTGTAGCCATAGCAATTTTCTGGAATTCTGTTAATAAAATTTTAAAAAAATTTAATGAAATCCTATCTTAAAAGATTTTTTGAAATAGAAATCACTACCTTTCCTATCGGGCTTGGTACATTTTTTTACAAGTCGAATCGAATCCTTTGTAAACTGTTTCGCAGGTCGAACAAAATTTAATATTTGATCCATTGTGCATAAACACCCTTCCTTCGACTAAAATCAACGAAAAATAAGTAAACTTTTAAGCAAATAACTTTAAGCAAATTTATACCTTCTAAAATGGTTACAAGCTCAAAATTTAAAGGACTTCTACGCAATCACTTCCTGCCAACACCACACACCTTTCGCTGTGCTGCCAATTTTATAGATTAATTATTAAAGTACAATTTTTGTTTAAAATAACTAAATTTTAATTTAAAAATTACACGAAATTCTTATTAGTTTTGAATTAATTTTAAATATATTTTAAATGCTTGCTCTAATAAAATAATTAATATTTTGAAATGCTGCCAAATTACATGTTGTGCGCAAGCGCAGTACCCCGAGTCCTCTTGTATTGAGCCCCGTACATCATTTTCACACACATGAAAGGAGCAGTCTTGTGAGTTGAGATTAGGTGCGGAGCACCGTAGACCACGTGGAGGGAATTCTTTAATAAAGTTAGAATTTAATAAAATGGTAAGTATTTTTTATTAAATTATAGTGTATGTGATAAATTGAATTAGTTAAGAAATGTAATTGTAAATTATATAAGTTATTTGTAAATGGGAAAATAACAAAAATCTAAACCGATGAAAGTAGGGTTATTTGCTACGTGGACACGCCATCTTAAGCTTTTTTGTTCTTGTTTTCTTTTTACTTAAATAATTTACTTGAGCAGAAGCAAGTATCTTTCTTTGGTTATTAAAGATAATTACTGATTGAATCGTATAAAACCTTTAATTGTATTATAATTAATTTATTATATTTTCTTTTAAAAAAATTTGTAGACGTCCGCGTGTGCGAGACCGCTCGTTACCGTGTACAATGAGAAGGGAGAAAAAGCTGGCACAGCTATTAATCTTCCAGCCGTTTTTAAGGCTCCGATTAGACCTGATATCGTAAATGCGGCGCATCACAATATTGCGATGAACCGCAGGCAGCCATATGCTGTATCACCTTATGCCGGTATATTTAAATTTTTACAATGTTCAATTTTTTTAGTTCTGTTAACTGAAATTTGAATTCTTATTTAGGTCATCAAACATCAGCCGAATCATGGGGTACTGGTCGAGCCGTGGCTCGTATACCTCGTGTTCGTGGCGGTGGAACCCACCGTTCCGGTCAAGGAGCTTTTGGTAACATGTGCCGAGGTGGGCGCATGTTTGCTCCAACTAAGACCTGGAGACGTTGGCACCGAAAAGTGAACGTTAATCAGAAACGTTACGCCATTTGCTCGGCTATTGCCGCTACTGGAATCCCCGCTTTAGTCATGTCCAAAGGTAAACTTTTGAACACGTGGTGTTGACAAATTTGGTTAATTTCTTTGTCTAGGTCACATGATTCAGCAAATTCCAGAAGTACCCTTAGTAATTACCGATAAGGCACAAGGAATGCAACGAACTAAAGAAGCTGTTTTATTATTAAAGAAACTGAAAGCTTACGAAGATATTGCGAAAGTAATATTTTGCCACGTTTTTCTGTATGCCGAGTCTTATGGTTGTCTTTAGGTTTACAAATCTAAACGATTTCGTGCTGGTAAAGGTAAAATGCGTAATCGACGCCGAATTCAACGTAAAGGACCTCTGGTAATTTACGATAAAGACAATGGAATCTGCCAAGCGTTCAGAAATATTCCAGGTTGGTTGATTTATGATATGATTTATTTTGCTGAAAACAATCGTTTATGATGACTTTAACTTTTGGTCTGTGTTTCTGATTTCTGGATGATAAGTTTTTCTGATGTGTTATCTGTAAATTGTTGCGAAAGGATTTGTGAATTGAAAAGATTTTAATTTGAGGTTGTTCATTTTAGGCATTGATTTGATCAATGTGAAGCACTTGAACTTATTGCGCCTGGCCCCCGGAGGACACGTTGGTCGATTTGTGATTTGGACCGAAAGTGCGTTCCGAAAATTGGACGACATTTACGGAACATGGAAAAAAGCATCCAAGCAAAAGAAGAATTACAAGTAAATACTTACGAAATTTTAAAAAAAATTGATATGTAGTTAATAAAACATTGCTTAGCTTGCCGATGCCAAAAATGACGAATACTGATTTGCAGAGAATTTTAAGAAGCGAGGAAATTAGAAGAGCACTGAGACCGGCCAAGTAAGAAATATTTTTTATTTTATTGGGGGGATTTAATTCTTTACGACAAATGATGAGTTTCAGAGCATTGGGTTATGAGAAGATTTGATTAGATTTTATTTTTAAACTGAAGTTACTATTAGGGGGAAAATTGTAGCTGTGTGTTTTGCCTCTTTTAAATAGTTTATTATTTAATTACAGTAAGAAAATTCGTCGTTTCGTGCTTAAGAAGAATCCATTGAAAAACGTCAGAGTGATGGTGAAATTGAATCCATACGCCGCTGTGCAAAAGCGACATGCGTACTTGTTTGAAGAAAAACACAAGCGTGACAAGTTGCATTTGTTGAACAAGAAACGTGGCGTAAGTATTTTCAGAGTTGTATTTTAATAGAACACTAATAACTGGAATTATTGGTGTAGATCAAGACGCCAGCTGATCCGCGAAGGGCGAAACGTGTAGAGTTGATCAAGAAGAACAGAGTGAAGGCTGGTAAACCGGCAATTCTAAAGAAAAAGAAGGTCGTAAGGAAGGGAACTGCGGAAAAGCGAAACGAAAGGAAAGAACTCGATAAGAAAGAAACTTTCGCAGACTTCTTGAGAAAGAAGAAACTTCTGACCAAGGAATACGTAAAGAAATCCTTGGCAACTAAAGCTAAAAGGAGAGCTAAGAACACTAAAGCGAAGGCGGTAGCAGCAGCGGCAAAATAAACGAAATTGATTTTCAGTGTAAAATTGATTTAAATAAAAACTTTGTTTTGAAACATAATGATTTTTATTTTATAATTTTAAGCAACTATTTTTTTTATTAGTAACTATATTTAAATTCAAGAGAAAACATTTTTGTATAAAATCTTTTAAAAATAAGTTAAATAAGCAACACAACATTTAAACAACTTTACGAAACGAATATTACTCGGACGATCGTACACATTTTGAATTACTTATAAGTTTATAATCATAGATTAAGATATGATTAAATCACTCGCTTTCCATGACTAAAACAGGCTTAATATCTTCTGTAAATTAAAACATTCGCTAGTTATTGCGCTACACAATGGCATCTCGAAAATTGCAGAAATAATGTAACCTGAAATTATATATTAGATTTTTAACGTGATTAGTGTTTCAATACAGTATTGTTTTTGTAAAAAAATACTTTGTGATTAGTCTGTAATCGACAATGCACATTAACGTTACAACATAACAGTAATTTGCAATTTGTTAAGACTTATGGATAATTAGATCTGCAAATTAGAGGCAATTAGTAGCTTGATGCAGTAAGTCGAGCCAACCTTAATAATTAACATTTTTTAATTATTAATAGTTATGATCTCGGCTTGAGATTTAGCGTTCAATCGATCTTAGTACAAGTCCTAGATTTCGCTAGTTAGTAACTTCTGTTCATTGGCCAATCTAGTCATGAAATGCTATAATATTATTTTTCACATAATTTAAGGTCACTTTTAATTGGTTCGTTTTAAACGTAAGGAGAAAAAAACAACAAAACGTGGTTAGTTTTGATACACGCACAAGCCAGTCGCTAGAATAACACTTTTTTGTTTGATATTTTTAAGTGTACAGGACTCTTCTCCACTAAATAGCCTAAAAGTGAGGTAGATTTTTTTTTTTTTTTACAATTCGAACATTTCATCTTGCTCTCTTTGGAGCCTCTGTAAGGAAGACTGGACTCGTTTTCCTTGGGCCATGGTAATGGGTTGAACGGTAACTTTGGATTCTCCGGTAAACCCTTGGTAGCTTTCGGGCGACGTTGGCGATTGAAGCGACTGCCTCATGCGTGATTGGTGTTGGCAATGACGGTGTTTCACACGTGGTAAGCCATCATCAGGCAATTGACTTCAAAAAACAAATAATCAAATTTCCCTTTTATGCAATATGAATTTCATTTATTCAAAAAAAAAAAAAAAAGCTTAATAAAATTCTTACCGTTAAGCATATTATAAAATAATAAAAACAATTCAAAAAAATAATAAAATATAATGGCATTCAAATTAATGAGAATCTACCGGTATTCACATTTCAGGTACGCATAGTACCAATAAAATTAAAGATATAATTATAAAAAGAAATATAATATTGTAGTTGATTCACTTTTTGTAAGACTATTTCTTAAAAGAGTTACGTAAAAAGTCGTAACATTATGTCATCATAGAATAACAATAAGTAGAACCAACTATAGTATTATAAAAATTAAGATCAAGTTTCGATCACAATCATGAATAATATTATTATTATTCTCAAATCAACTACGATTTGGTTTAATAATAAAAAAAAAAAAAGAATACTTAAGTTTCTTAAGACATAATTATTATAGTCGTAATAGTAAGTAAATTGATTTCTTTGGTTTTCTTCATTCAAAACTCGATCTTATAAAAATTTTTATAAGTAAACGTTACAATCCGCTTTTATATTTTTATACGTACTGATGATCTTGCAATTTCTCTCTCTGCTCCACCTGATTTCTCGTTTTGGCGATGGAAGTGTCGATTCGGATTAGGATATCGGCGATGGATTGATTGGACTTATCGCATTCGCTGCCCTCGATCAACCTGTTATCGACGTCCGAATTACTTAGGCGACTAGTAGATGGTAGTAACCGGTCCTCCACTATTATTTGATTAATATCGTTGTTAGGACTCGTGCTGTTGGAATGAAAGTCATTGGGAGAATTGAGAACCGGGATTAGTAACGTTTCTCGTAAAAATAAACTCTCGTTCGCCCAGATTTTGTTGGCTCGTCTAATTTGCTCCATCTAAAAAAAAATAACAGTAACCAAAAATTACTAATGCAATGCTACAGTTGAAATCAATTAAATGCAAATAAAATAAAAATTAAAAAACACGTTTTTAGACGATGGCGTGAAAGTGTTGAACTGCTCATAAAAATTATTTTGCAATCAGGTGAAGCAGTTAAACACCGAAGACGTTTTTATCTTTAATCTTGATTTTTTATTGACAAAAAATGGCGACCAAGTGCGATCGTATTTATTAAAAAAAGTAAATAAATCTAAAGATTAATCGTTGCGAGGCAGCGATAAAAACAATAAAATTGAACTGCTGTTGCTTTTTTTTCAATTAAGTTAATTATGGTATAAATTTTCAACGCCTTGTAATGATAAAATTCAAGCCTAAAAAAATCAATGAAATTTAAAAACTGCCAAACGCACGGTGGTAACTTACTGTGACTCCATATCGCAACGCTATACCCTGAAGAGTTTCTCCAGAATTTACTACGTGTTTGATTAACAGTTCATTTTTGCAATTTTTAGTATTATTCATTATGCTTCCATATTTTTTATGTGATTTTACGACATCACTTATTGAAACTCTCTCTTTATCGATACCACCTCCTTCCGCCATCTTTAAAAGTAGTAGATTGACCCTTGAACTTTAGACGTTGTTTATGGAAGCCCCCAAATGATTCTTGTTTAAAAAAATTAGTTTTATTTTAAAGTACATGTATCTGTATTGTCCACATTTTTAATATAATAAAAACAAATGAATTTTTTTCAAATAAATTTATGAATTAAAAAATTGGAAAAATTGACGTTAAAAAAAGTTATTTAATATTGCGCGTTCGGGTTGTTCCCCATACGGAAGCTTGGAATAACCAGCTATTAAAATTTATTGTAAATTAATTTTTTAAACGTAAATAATTATTACACAAATAATTTTTTTGTTAAGTATTGTTTATTATT
Organism: Polydesmus angustus; assembly: GCA_034698085.1. Taxonomy (NCBI): domain Eukaryota; kingdom Metazoa; phylum Arthropoda; class Diplopoda; order Polydesmida; family Polydesmidae; genus Polydesmus; species Polydesmus angustus. The sequence goes on from JAQGAY010000100.1 coordinate 39,600, forward strand.
TAAGTTACTAATTAGAGTTTGAAAACATTTCGTATTTCATATTTGAACTTTAAGGCTTTTACTAACATTAATTTACGAGTGATGTTCAGCGGGTGGGATTCGCTGGCTTCCGTAATTTATTTTTTGGTCATTTTGGATTCCTAATGTCATAATAATTATTATTCATGCCTCTTTTCAGTTGATTTGTAAATTAATACGATAGTTAATTTAATTATTTTGAAAATGAGTTATCAGTTATACAGAAATACGACGTTAGGTCATACTCTTCAAGAAAGTTTGGATGAGCTGTTACAGGTATAATTTCGTAATATCGCTATGCATTGACTACTGTATAAGCTAAGCAAGCATTCCAAAAATGTGCATTCTCTCATCTGTTGTGCTTTGTTTGAAGTTCAATATTATTACTCTTAATAAAATAATTTTTCTTTAAAAAATCTAGCAAGGTCAAATTACGCCGCAGTTAGCATTAAAGGTTTTGTTACATTTTGATAAAGCTATAAACACCGCTCTTTCTACGAGGGTTAAGACGAGAGTCAATTTCAAAGTAATATAGCCTACTCGTTCATAATCATTTTTCTAATGCTTTTTTTTTACCAAGTACTGTAATTTTTAACACGTTTCTAGGCTCATCATTTGAACACATATAGGTTTTGTGATAACGTGTGGACGTTTGTTTTAAACGGCGTGGATTTCAAAGACGTGAATGATATAGGCAAAGTAGATAAATTAAAAATTGTTGCTTGTGATGGAAAAGGTACTGATACAATCGCAGGTTTTATTCTTTTGTTTATTTGTTGTTGATTCAAAGTTTAACCTGTTTTAATTTTAAGGTACGGGAGGAAAATTTGAAGAAAGAGATTAATCTTCGTTTTGGTCGTATTTTTCTCAATTGAAAAAGTTTTCAACTATCGAGTATGCCATTTTTTGAGTTTCAGGGTTATATACGTACCAATCGTGCGAGCAAAATCGTCTAAATTTGTTGCATCTCTTAACTATAATAATATTATTATTGCTATAGAATAATTATTTATTACAGTATTCAAGTTTCAATTAAAAACGGAAAGTCGAGACACTTTTTCTTGTATTATAGTTTCTACAACTTTTTATTTTATATAATTATTATCATTTTAGCTTAAACTTAAGTTATTAAGAATTAATTTTTATTTGTATCTGAATTTTTTGAAATTCTATTCGACAGAACATTGTATTGTATAAATTGAAATGTGAGATATTGCGCATTTGTTATAATTTTATCTTCAATACAAGATGTTTTCAAAGATCTATTCGGTTGTAATACGTACGTATCTCTCTTCTTTTTGTTCTCTTTTGTATTATGTCGATTATCAATAATATCATCAAATTTGTGACGGGAAAGTACTAATAATTATTGTTTTTGAATTAAAACTGTTTTAAATATCTGTGAGCGTTTCTAGGACGAAAACAATTTTGGCGGTGGTTGATTTTGTTTCGTTTTGTAGCGTCACCTAGCGATAGGACAGAGAAACGTATTGATTGGGTCATGGACTCATGATAGAAGTCGTCTCAAAATAACATCGTTCTGAAAGTTGATTTTAGATTAGAAAATTCTTTTTTTGGTTACATTTTGATTATTCAAGAGTATTTAATAATTTGTTATCACACGGCTTTTTTTCATTAGATACTATTTTATAACGTTTATAAAATGGTTTGGGGTTTTATAACGAGGTGAGTATTGCCACATTAATACTGCTTTAAATTTAATAATTATGGTTAATCTTTGGAGTAAGATGGTTATAATAGATTTATAAAAATATTAATTAGTTTTTGAATTTATTTTAGATATTTGGCAAACAATGAGCACTTGATTGAAAAGGTAAACAATACAGTAACTGCTATAGATGTGCATTTTATCACGTCTTGACATTGAAACGGCATTTTGTTTAATTATAGCTTGTTTTTAATAATTTAGTTGGCCCAATCACCAATTATGAGAAGAGCGGCGCAGTTAACAGTTTATTTTACGTTAAAATCGAAAGCTATTGGTACGTATAAACCTGCAAGAGTATCGTGGTTTAAATTATATTATCTAATTCCGTGGATTTTTTTAATTATTGTGTTTATTTTCTGTAGGCGAAAAAAGTTTTAACGATTTTCTAAGGTCTAATATAGCGAAGGAAATAGAAAATACTACGCGTTCGTCGACATCGAAAGTCAAAGCCTTTAGCGACACATTTTCCTCGGAGCTTAAAGTAACGAAATTATAATGGGTCGTAATCGTGAATGAAAAGTATTCACAACGTTTATTATTTTTTTTTAGAATGGTTTAAAGAATATGCAAGAAAACTTAAAAAAGAAGAATTAATGATGTCCGAATACGTTAAATTATAATAAATTTTTATGTAGATTTCCAGAATATTAATACAGATAAATACAGTAGTTTTGTCGGAATTGTATAGCATGATGCAACATTTTGTTGAAGTTGTGCTTTTATTTTTGCAAAAATTGTTAGATAATTTCTAAGAAATATTTAGCAATGATTCTCCAAATTTAAAAATACTTAAAAATTTCTTATTTATTGTTTGAAGTACGTGTATATAATTAATAACGAATTCTGTAGAAAGAATCACTATTTAATGTGTATAAACTTGTAACTGATGTGCAAGTTATAATAAAAATTTCTAAAATATATGGTTTTTAATCCCAACGAACGGGTAATTTTTACATAAATTCTTCTTAACAATTGGTTTAAATTTCATAATTATAATCATTTTAATAAAATTTTCCAACCGATTGTGGCAAATAAAATTTATAAAAAAAATCAATGATCCATGATTGCAGCAGCAGAAAAGTAGATACGATGCGATAGCAGCGCCACTAGTGGCATTTTTCGCAACTCTTATTTTTTTCAAAGCATTTTCAAGTCAAGGCGCATGCGCCGAATAGAAATGCACTGTATCTGTTGTGAAGTCGAAAGCGTTGGTAAAATTAGTACGGTATTATTATTGTTTGTGAATACAACGTCACTCTTGGAATGTATTTCGGTGTTGTGATATTAAAAATGCGCGTTTGTTGGTCGTGTTCGAAACGCGGATAAAAGGGATTCGAGTGAGGGGGTGGGGGGAAAGGGAAAAAAATGAACGCTCGGTCTCATATGCCATATTTAAGCTCCGGCTTGGCCATACGACAGGAAATACAACGATTTGAAAGTGTCCACCCCTCGATCTACGCGATTTACGATTTAATAGATTTAATTCCGGACCCTTTACTCTCGCAGCAGATACGGGATCATGTCGTCTGTATCGAAGGTAAGACAAAATTCTTGACATTCAAATGTTTTTATCAGAATGAAATCTATCCCCGCTCCCGTCAAACGTTTGGCCCGTAAAATGGTGATGTTTGTTCGAGGGGGGAAAAAGAACTAAGCGGAGGTGAACGCAAGGTTAATTTGAACCGCGTATTATAAAAATCCGCGCGCGTTTTTTTTTTTTTTCGATAATTAGAAGCGGAGAATTTTTTCGTGGTCATAATTCACGTATTATTTTATTCATAAATTGTTTCTTCGAAATAAACAAATGCCTATTTTAGAAATATTTTTTTTAAAAAAATATAAAGTTGGCGCATGCGCGGTAATTGTAACAGCTAAAAATGTGCTCTTTTTAAAAATTGAAATCAAGTTGAAACCCACATTGAACTAAAAAAAAAAAAAAATTGGAAAGAAAAAAATAGAGTAGTAAAAGAATTTTTGTTTTTATTTATTTATATACTTTTTGCGCATTCGACTCGGGTTTTTTTTTTTTGCCTTACGTAAACACCCGTATTATTATAGACTGATAATACAAGTCGAGTTTTTCGAAGGCTAAACCGAGAGATAGAGAGAGCCTTCGAGAATTCGAAATTATTTACCAAATCTCTTATTCTTTTTATTGTTATTGCTATCTTTTTTTTTCTTCGCAATTATTTTCTTCTATGTGGATAAAATGAAAGAGTCTATTATATTCTACTTTAATAATAAAATCTAGTTGCAAGTTCAAACGTAAGGTGTACTCGTACTTTTACGAGAATCGAAATCTTATCAGTTTATTTTTTTTTTTTCTATTAAAAAAAAAATGTATTTTATTATTTTTTTTCAAAGTAAATGTACACAATGCTAAAGAAATATCGGGAGATACTGTGTAGTTGATAAATAAATACCGCGTATTTATTTTTTGGATTTCGACGTTTGTCAATACTGTACTGTAATTTTTTTTTTATGTCGTACCGGTATTTGTTTACATTTTCTTTACCGGACGTTATTCAAGGAAGTTTATTTGTACGAGACGAAGATATTAACTGAATTAGTATTAAATCTTTTTCATCTAAATATTTCGATGGAAAAAATTTGGGGACTTTTCTTGTTAACCAGTACGAAGCATTCCACCACACCCTGTGGGGCTCGTGTTGAGGCCAATAATTTAAGAGGATATTTAAAACACAGAATTGAGTATTTAAATGTTAAAGAAAGTTGTGAAAGTAAAAGTGTTTTCGTGTGGCATTCATATTTTTTAGATTACCGGGTATTAAAAGTTTTTCGTATTAATTGAGATGGGGGCACCTTTTTTACAAACTCCGTGTAGATCGTCTGCAAAATCAATGTAGTCATTTGTAAAAACAGTTTTTGCGTTAAAATTTTGGTGTTTTTTACGATCATTTTCCAAGTTTTATTACATTAAACGTGACTAATTTGTAGTTCGAGTTTGGGGTAGGAAAAAAAAATAGTTTTTGTGGAGCAGGTGCGTCGGGGAAGGTGAAGTGTGACCGTGACGAAGACATCTTGAAAGTTTCGGTTCTATTCAGATACAGATACCCATGATAATAATACTGTATTAACAGGACCGGATTTTACATCTTAGATACCGCGAGACACGATGAATTTTTATTGATGACCCAATTCCATATTGTAAATATTTTTTGGTATATTGAATAAATGATAATTTTTTTTCTTCCTATAAAAGAAATAAAAAAAATGTCAAAACTTGTAAATAGGGGAAATCTCGACCATTTAAAATTTTTGACATTCGCACGAGTCAATACAGTATTGAAAAAAAAAAAAAAAATCTTAACAGGTGTAGAAAAAAAATGTGTTGCGTACGGTATCTCGATGAGTCATGAACTCAAATCTGTATGTAACAAAAAATTGTAAAGATAAATTTTGAGCGATGTAAAATCTGACGTAGCGAAAAGTCAATGAGTTAACAAATTTAAAACTTTTACTAGTGCGGTACAGTGGGACTCCAATATTCGTCAATCGTCATTAATCTGTTACAGAGAAATTGACGAATATCAAACGAATTTTTCCCATAGAAATACATTAGAAACGCTTTAATCCGTTCCCAGCTCTGAATTTTGCATGTAAACGAATGAACACAGAAATGATAACAAATTCCTTTTAATTGCTTATTAATAACTATATGAATGAGTTCGTATTGAGCCTATGGTATTGTCCTATATTTACTTTTCATGTTCTCATCATTTATCAGCATTAGAACACCACTCATTAGCCCTCGTTTTTTAAATGAATTTATCCAATGTTATGTTTTTTGCTATGATTTTTAAAATTCACACTAATACTGACTAACAGCTGACTGCAAGTAGTGTCATTATGTGACGAATATTGGAGTTCCACTGTACATTACACGGCATAATAATTATTTATAGGAGTTCTTACATTTAAAATTTTGGCTTTTATTTACCATTCCCCACCAAAGCATTTTTTAGCTGTTTACGAAGTTAGCCATTTGAACAGCAGATGACGTATTCATCTAACGTGTGTCCGTAAATATGCGACGTTTTTAAAATGCGAATAAACAAGTCAAATTTTAATGAAATTGAATTAATTTTTTATATTTACATACAACAACACCTCTCACTTAATAATAAAAAACAATTTTTGGAATATGGCCTCTACAACTGAGTCGGCACGCGTAATAACGTGCTCAGGCGCTAAAGCTTTTTGCGGACTTAAAGCCTACTCCTGCCGACTGCATCTCGGCACGTGCCGGCATCTACCGAAATATTAATGCAAATTTCCTTGAGCGCATTATTACGTGCCGACTCAGTTGTAGAGGTCACATTCTAAAAATTGTTTTTTATTATTTAATGGGAGGTGTTGTTGTATGTCAATATTAAAAAATTAATTCAATTTCATTAAAATTTGACTTGTTTATTCGCTTTTTAAAAACGTCGTATATTTACGGACACACTTTTATTAACGCATGGAAAAACGCATTGGTGGAATGTCGCATAAGGTGTGTGGTTTTTTTCTGGCGGAGTTTGCGAATAATAAAATCCGGTCCTGATACATGTACTGTAGTTGAGAGATAAAAATTGTGGAATAAAGTTGATTGGGTCGGTGTGTCGCGAGTGGGAGACAACATTCATTCATTCCGAATCGACATTATCTTTAAATGACCTTGTTTTACAAGAGGACCGGCGTTAATCGCCGCGTAGGTAGTACATGTAGTAGAATGTTGACGATGATTGAGACACGGGAGTCGACATTACTGTGTACTGTCGGGGAACCACGCAAACATTTTATTCAGATGAAAGTTGTTGTTTTTCTCTACTTTTGAACTTCCGGAGGGATAAGCATTTTTATTCCTTCGCTATGAACGCGTGAGGTGAAATGACATCACGAATCGTAAGAAAAGAGCAGTCGAAATAAGAAGAAAAATATAATTATGAAGGATGTTTGGGTGTCGCAATCGGAGGCCGGAGTTTTGGCCTCACCCCGGACAGACTTTTTATTTTATTGTTTTTATTAAGCAGGAAATGACGTGGTTGAATGGTTTTGAGAGAGTGATGAACTTGGCAGTTCGGATATTATTTTACATACCGATATTTTGCGCGCGCTTCGTTTTTCTACTCGCTCTCGCTAATGTTTAATGAATATTCCGCGGTTAATGTCTCCCTCGGCGCCAATTTATTATTATTTTATTTATTTTTTTAACATAGCGTGTACGGTAATTGAAACACGATCTATTTTGTTCATTTAAAGTTGTTGTTTTTTTTTTAATTGAAAGAGTGGTGGGGATGTTTACAATTGAACGCGGCGTAGTTTTTATTTATGGGTTGAACCGTCGCTTTGTAAAAATCTCCAGTTGTTTTGCGGATTTGGTTAAATCAATCGAAATGTTCCATTAAGAAGTGTTATTAAAATTTGTATGTAGTAGCTATAAGATGGATTAACTGAAATCGTAATACATGTACGCGGTAGTTGAGAAGAAAACGAGACATCAAGCTGACAGCCGTGACAATTGTCGTTGCGTAAACGTCTGTCATAGTTATGGTTGATATGTCATTTTTTTCACATAAAATTTGATATTATTATGACAAGGGTTAATTTTCTGTGTTATTAAAAATTGATAAAATTAATGACAGAAAAATCTTGACAATTTGTCAATTTTTTTTTTTTAATTTAAAATAATTTATTTGAGCCAAGAAATGATAAGAGATAATATTTTGAATTTAACAAATGCATGCACTGTAGACTCCCGCAATAATAGCGCCTCGCTTAATGGCGTTTCACAAAAATGGCGTTCTTAAATCTCCGTCCACGTCACTAACTACTATTGTAATCAATGTTGTGCGAAAGAAACGCACTTCTGCTATCGCCAAAATCCATTGCAACCTATGACAATTCACTTAATAGCGTTTTTCGCTTAATGGCGGTATCCGGTCTCATTTGCGCTGTTATTGCGGGATTCTACTGTAATATTTTTCTGCTTTTTAATATACCTGTAAAATATTTAAAATTGTACCGTACTTTTATTGTAATTTAAAATTGGCGCCAAGGCGTTTACTTAAAAAAGGTCAATAATAATAATAAAATTATACAGTACTCAAGTTGACAGGTGTAGCTGACAACTGTAATGTTTAGAAACGTGTATGAAAAAGACTTGATAATTATTTCAATACTGTTCATTGTTAAATTGTGACGGGAATTTTTCTGACAATTGTCAATGGTGACAGGGGCTTTCCGATAATAATTGCCTGAATACAGTGTATTAATTTTATAAAACGCAATTGCAACTAAAATTTTTGACAATTTCTTACAATTATTGTCAACATTTATGAAACGGTGGGAGAAAATCATATGGCAATAAGTTGGTCTCCTTTTTAATTTTCTTTAATTAACTTCTAAAGTTTGTTTCCTTGAAGAACTAAGGCTGAACTCGGTCCTTTTCTTTTTTAACTTTTATTTTAATCGTTGAATGCTGCTTTTTTTTGTGGTAGCAACAACATGGATTAGGAACGTAGTTTAAAAACTTGAAATGTTGGGTTAAAGAAGGATGAAGTAAAAGTGGATCATTGGGTGGCATTAAGTTACCGTAGTAAAAGCGATTAGAGGTAATTTGAACGGTGGTTAAAAGCAAACTATAGTAGACGAGAGTAAATAATTAATTAATGAGGGACATACATGTACATGTATTGAGCGCAGGAAGTGAATGAGTAACGATCGAGTTACACGTAACTAATAAGCTCTTCTCCCAGAGTCATTGTCTCACTTTCATTATTCGACCATGAAACGCAGACCCCCTCCTCCCTTAGCCCCTCCTGTATCAAACTTTATTGTTTTATTTTTCGCCTTCGCTCATATTTCTCACTTGTAAATAAATAAACAAAACGGCGTTACACGACAATCGATGTTGTGTATCGGATGAATAATGGCGCCTGCCACCACACCGCTACATGCACTTGTTTTTATTTGGTCGTTCCGGTGGGAAATCAATGGATGACCCGCTCTCATTTGTTATTCCACGTCAAATTCATATTATGATGTTATCAAAAGGCAAATATTATTATTATACGATGGTCCCCCTCCGAATTACTCATTTTATTCGATGACGTATTCAGTTTTTGTTTATTTTTGTCACGGTATTAACGAGGTGGCCAAATACACTGCACACAGCTATCAGCCCACATTTATGACAAACTGAGGTGTTGTTGTCTTCAAGTTTCTAATAAATAGGAAGTAAAAAAACTCAAAAGTTTAGCAGGAAGCCACCAGTCCTATTTAGTGTTGATAGCTTTCTACAATTCTAAATATACCGTCGAATAAAAACATCCGTTAAATACGGAATTTAAGCTTAATGCTTTGGGCCCCAAAGAGAGTTTACAATACAGTACAGCTTTTTTGACCTACGGTATCTATTTGTGCTTATGACGTCATTAGAATTATTATGTCAGCTAAGAAATTTATGAAAAATATTTGCGGTGAAGCTTATTTACACTTATTTTGGCGCCGTAATTTGAATTTTTATGCTTAGCTTATCGTACAGTTGTATTGTACAATTCCAATGACGTCATAATATGATAAGAAAATTGGGCAAAAATTTTACACTATGACGTCATTGCTGCTTAAGGAGTAATTAATTTTGTTATTTAATTGTTTATAGGCAATAAACCGAAAATTTTCAATTCTTACGTCATAAGAAGGAGAGTTAAGTACATTTATAAGAAGGAGTCAATTATTTTCGACATTTTTGTGTTGGTAGCTTTGTGCATAACGCCGTTCTATTGTACAGTACAGTAATTGAAACTTGTGTTTACTTTGAATCAAGTGAATGCGAATACTGTACTGTAATAATATTATTATTATTGCGCTCCGATGTAAGATTGCACTCGCAGTACAGCGCAAAATACCGCACGAGGATCAATTTTGACTGCCTTATTCGACATTTCGTGGCAGATATAATTGCTTTAATTGAGGATCGATTCAGAGATTTTTTTAACTTATCAAGAATCTTCGAAAAAATTTTTAATATAGGGTGTTCGTTGGATGGGATTAGTTTTGAAACATGAATAAATCAGTCGAATTTTAATGAAAACGAATTATTTTTTTTTATATTCACATTAATTAACACCTCTCATTTAATAACAAAGAGCAATTTTTAGAATATGACCTCTACAACTGAGTCGGCACGTGTAAACGTGCTCACGCGCGCTCACTTTGGCGGCTAACGCTTTTGTGGACTACCAGCCTGCACCTGCCGACTGAATCTCGGCACGTCCCGACATCTACCATAGGATTAGTGCAAATTTCTTTGAGCGCATTAACACTTGCCGGCTCAGTTGTAGGGGGCCATAGTCTACAAATCGGTTTTTTATTATTAAATGGGAGGTGTTAATTAATGTAAATTTTTTTTAAAAAATTCGTTTTTATTAAAATTCGATTGATTTATTCATGTTTGAAAACTAACGTTATCCAACGAACGCCCTGTAGTTTGTTAACATTTCTTGCGGCGTGCAAAAGGATTAATTTCCGAACTCAGTTTTTGAAGGAAATTTTACATTAAATTGTTTTGAGTGTATTCTTTGAAAATTCAATTGTACCAAAAAGCAAATTCGATTACTTCAATCGTGGGACGAATGGGCAAACTTTCAAGCAACAGAATGCGTTTAATTCAATAGTTTTGAATATGGTGCGTCAAACTAAAATCTGCGCATGATTGAATTTTGAGCGTATTATAATATGAAATTTACTGGAAAATTGTACAGTATATTATGTTATAATACGACAGGCTGGGGGAGCTTATTTTGTGAGCTGTTTATTATTCGATTTAATGGTATTTGGCATTTCCTGTTTTTGAAAAATGAAGTACATAATAAATTGAGTTTATGTCGGGATCCAAAGCAGCGTAATTTAAGCTGGGCCAATCAATCTTAATATTAAACGGAATTTTGTTCCATTGAAAAAGAAAATAATAATAATAATTAAATTGGTTGAAGGGCGATTAATTGGCGGTGACCCGAGTATTCATTAATTATGTTTTCGGTGGGTATGAATAACGTTTGTCGATGATTGGCGCCCATAAGAATGCGCAGGAAAATGTTTGTTTACAAATGAAGTGGTTAGCCATGAATCTGCTACTGCTTACGTACACCTAATATTTTTTGTACGTTTCCTGTTTATGAAAATATTTTAAGTTTGAACGCCGAAAGGAAACGCGGAGTTGTGCTATATAATATTATACCGGAAGACGATGCGCGTCATATCTAAAGGTGCATTCACACCTTATCACGTGCTTTAATAAATGTATGGGCTCTTATCTTTTTAGATTTACAGAGCACAATTTTCTTCTCTCCGCGCAGCACCCCGCGGGATACTGTACGAGAGATTTACTCGAGAAAAACATTTTAAGAATTTAACGTTTTCTATCTCGTTTTGGAAAACGGCGATAATAATATTGTCGGCGCCAAAAAAATATATATATATACAACATATATAATATATACGCGGTGTTGGTAAAAAAAATCGTGCTCAATTCTGAATTAGTATTAAACCCTTTCAATAATCTAGTATTCAATTTGTGAACACCATGCATATGAAAGGAATAAAAGGGAGAAAAGATTGAAAGTCAGAAAGGGTGCACCCCAAATTTTGCGGGGAGAATGTGAACAAGGGCCAATATTTGTGTTAGCATTCATTTTAATACTGTTACAAGTTAAAATACCGTGTTACCCCGATAATTACAACCTGTCTTATTATTTTTTTTTTTAAGAAAAAACACAATAGAGCTTATTGTTGGGGGGAGGTCTTAAATAACTCGCAACATTACTAAAAAAAATTTAAAACTTTAAAATTTTTACATTAATACCAGGTATCTAAAATGCTAAATTATATTATTATTAATGTAAAAAAATGCATTTTTATTTGTAAACAACAAACTCATCTTCTTCAGGAATATTGATTTAATAATATTAGTAATCCCTGACAAAAAATACATTTGCAACCAATTTTTTTGAATATGGCTTATTTTTGGAGGAAGTGCTTAAATTTTTTCGCTGAATCAAAAATCATGCTATTGCTAATTTTTGAAACAGGTATAATTATCGGGGAACACTATTACTGTATTAATTTAAATTTTATTTATTTGACTATTTAAATGATTGTTTGCTTCAATTAATTTAAATAATTGCCAAATTTTTTATGTATGATATTTACAATACAGTACCCTGTGTATCGAGTTTGGTGACCCTATTTAAAATTGAAAATGAGCCTAGGGACGCCACGCGTTTAAAATGCTCCATTGCTCATGTGATAAATGATCCATTAACTGAGTTTGTACGGCTGTCTACGTTGCTAATTAATTGTTTCGTTAAATGCCGCAGACGTATGAAAACTTTAGGAATCATTTTAGACACGTTTTATCGTACATGTAATTAACACTGATAGTGTTGCCAGTCTAAATGAGATAAGCCCCCCCCCACAACTCGTGTGAAGCGTGCCACCCTGTACTGCTTGATTGAAATAATGTTCGGGCATAGCAGCTGTCTGTTAACGGCTCGTTGGATAGCAACCATATTAAGGGTAAGAATACGAGCAAGCTGTAAAAGTATTGTTTGTTTTGCATTTAATAGTCGTAAAAAATAGTTTACTGCTCATTGCTATTACCAGGCTATTCTCCGCTCTCTCAGGCTTCTTTCCTCGCTACCCATTCATCAACACAACCGTCAGCTACCATAGGTGTACCGATCCCCCGAATCAGGTTTTAGTAACGTGTGTCCTTAAAACTACGAAGCTTTTAAAAAGCGAATAAATCAGTCAAATTTTAATGAAAATGAATTAATTT
>JAQGAY010000101.1:0-52110 GCA_034698085.1 Polydesmus angustus
GGGGGCGCCGTATAGTCCGCCAAATACGGTAATTTGCCTAAATGTATGTAGTTCAGTAGCGGATTACCAGAATAGAAAAGGGCCCCCCGAAAGGTTGTGTTAGAACACAAAAAAAATTTTCACGGTTTAAAAAAAGAAAAAGAAAGAATAGAATAGAAGGAAATGAGCATTTTCCTACAGACCATTTTACTGGGAATCTGACAGCCTGAACATTTGAGGTCTCTGGATAATTAAAATGCAGCGTTAATTTTTAGAAATCCCAGCGCAGCTAATACAAAAGCCACTTTGGTGAGCTTTTGACTATTTACAGTATGTCAATCAAGATTATTCTAGGCTTGTTTAATGATCAAAACAATACTGTATTCTCAAAGTGGAAAATCACTTTGGACGGGAACATCGTGATGGCACTGTTCAACAAACAACTTTCTCTCTTCATTTTATCAAATAGCACTGTCAAAAGCACTAATTTATTGAGAACAAAATGTTTTCCTATTCACTGTACAGTATTAAAAATCGGCGAATGCATCCATGATGGCTGAATTCAAGCCGTTTTAAAAAATATATTAAAGTGTAATATTAACCTTACAATGTAGAAACACCTGAACAACAAATATCAATATGAAATAGAACACTAGTAGTTTTTTTAGAAAAAAAAAATCACCAACTTTTTGATCAGCCGTGTATTATATAAAAAAATATTACTTAACAAATTTTAAAATACTAGTACAGCACTGTACTGTATATCTAAATTACCATCATTAATAATAATAATAAAAAAAAAAAACTTTTTTTAAAAAAAAATAATAAGCAAATATAATAAATACCGGTATGAATTATTTAAACAATCTTAAATAAACATTACCCAATTCAAATACTGTTTCGAAATGACACAATAAATTATATATATATATATATATTTTTTTTTTTTTCAGTAATAAATTAAAATCCTGGATTAATTTCAACAAAATTCCTCACTTTTTTTATACTGGAATAAACAGAGTGTCTTTAATATTTCCGACCGTTAAATATAAAAGCTTCGCCTCCCCCTCTTTAAAACATTAAATCAGAAACAATTAAAAAAATGGGGGGAAAAAAAAAATTTATCTGTTATCGAGACTCAATTTTGAAAACGATAATCTCATTTCAAAATCGATCAAATTACAGTAATAATAAAGACTAAAATAGTGATCATTGCACGCGCAACAAAATTCAGACGAACGAAACTAAATCCAACCTAAACCTTCCCCTCCACGTACAAGTGCCCTACGTGTGTACATTCCAACGACTCCACGGTGGTAATGGGTCCCGTTAACAACACACCACCAACCACATTGCCCTGCTCATTATCTTACAAGCAACGTCCTTAAAACTCATTTTTTTCGAATAAAACGACATTGCAAACAACATCTTCGATTAAATAAAAAACGAACAAAAAAAAATCGATTTTTAATTTTTTTTTTAAAAAAAAAACAAGTTTAAAAAAAAACTGATTTAAATTTGAAAGGAAGAGAGGGGAGGTAGCGTTCGATGCATTTGAATAGTAATCGACCTCACCTTGTTTTAGATTTCATTCGCGACGTATTATTTCCACAGGTAACCAAAAAAAAAAAAATTAAATATCTCGGCTGTTAATCGGTTTTAACCGCTTCTTAATCTGGTTTCGTTGAGGGGTCCCCTTAACACCCCAAACCCTCCCCTCTCACTGCCAAGAAAAACGCGCTCGTCGTCAAGCAACAACAACAAGGAGTAGAAAAGAAGGAGAAGAGGAGGAGCGGGCGTGTGCAAAAGCTGAGGGGGAGATCGAGAGAGAGAGAGCGTCTGACAGCACCAGGCCAGCGCAATCGATCATCCGCCAGAGAAAAAAAAATATATTTTTTTGTTGATTATGATGAAAAAGGGTCGCGCGCCTATTATAGTTTCTGCCCAAAAAAAAAAAATGAACATTGAATAAAAATTCCCTCACTATCTCTTTCCTTCACTCCCAACAAAATCAAAAAAAAAATTAATTGTCGCGGCGAGAAACAGGAAAAATAGAAGAATAATAATAAAAATGGAATTAAATCGCGCATATTATACGTTTGTTCGCGATTTATCGATCATTCGTTCCTACTAACAGCCGTTTCAAAAAGCTTTCGGAAAAATCCACCACTTTTTTTTTTTTAAAGGCTCTAATCCGTTTCGTCAAGATTGGAAAAAATAATCGCTCCGGGACGTATAATATTACTCTTTTTTTTTTTTTTTTTTCCCAATTTTAATAATTTATTCTCGATATTTAGACGGAAAGAACAATAGCGTGTGTATATGTATGTGCGCGCGCATAAATAACCCGAAAAAAAAAAATTCATTAAAAACAATAACGCTAAATATTATACACCATTAGTCATTCTCATTGTTTTCAACCAAACTTCATTTTTGAGTACACATAGAGGAAAAAAAAAAAATTTCGCGTTAATGCGCTCATTTCGATAATTTAAAAAAAAATATTTTCTAACGCTATATTCTCAACCCAAAATTTTTTTTTACATAAAAAAAATTAATGACGAATTTATCTCCAAAAATATGCGCGAAAACTTTTTAAAAACTAACAGCAACGACGACTAAAAATAACAACAAAAAATTAAAATAAATAATCGAAACTATGGTACAGTATTGAGAGTTGGATATTTAAAAAAAATGGGATGAGCCGAAGGGAGTGTCGAGCGTTCGCGGGGATTGGTTGACGGCGTCGACCAACTCCGTAGAGACGACGCGGTAGGCTTACATTTTCATTTCCCACCCAACAGGGCAAAAAAATATACACGTATATCCAACCTTCTTTTCTCTAATGAAAGTAATATTTCGTATCGGTGAGGATAAAATGAGAGAAAGAGCGAAAACGAAAGAAAAAAAAGAAAAAGCAAAAAAAAAAAAAAAATCGCGATGGTTGATGCGTCCAGGAGTGATTATCCGATCATCCCGCGTTTAGTATAGGAACGACGTGCGTAATCGATAAACTGTGTATATGTGTGCGCGCTCGCGCTTAATACTGGTGTTTTTAGCCCGTTGTTTAACTCGCGCACACAATGTTTGAATGAGATATATTGCCATCGTTTTTTTTTTACAACGTTGGCTATAATATTAAAGTAGAACTATGAATTCGCGCGCAACCGGAAGCGCGTCGTGTCCAACTTTAATCACGCGTTTTCAACGGCAATAGAAAAAAAAAATATCTCATATAAATCCATTAAAAATATGATATAAAATTTTTTTTTATTTATCGCCTATCATTTTTCTTGATACACACCACTACGGTAACATTCTCGACAGATAAAAAATATATATATATTACCGAGATAAACAACTCATTTTCAAATAATAATATCGATTACTAGATCGAAATGTTGAAAGTAGAGCCGTGATGCATTATAATCGGAAGTGTAAAAAAAAATGCCTATGTGATATAATTCGTTTCCTAAAACAAGAAATCTAATAATATGTACCTGTAGCGCTCTTACCGATAACGCCAAAAATACGTATACGGTAATAAATGCGAACAAAAAAAAAAAACCTTCAAAAAAAGCAGATAAAAACAAACTGCGCAATTACAATTATTTTGTTCGCGTTATTTTGTCACTTCATAGTGCAAGTCTGCCATAGTATACTATGGCTTTAATCCAAAATTACGTACACGTAATATTTCACTGATCCAATTTTTCCCTAAACCGCAATATTATTGTACAACTATTTCCGGTTTAATTGTGAATCGTAAAATTATTTTTCGATTAAAAAAAAAATTATTTCGAGCGCATTTTATGGTTGTTTCCTTCATAAGACATCCAAAAAATACGTTAAAATTCCATGCAGTCTGCCATACATACATCTTATTAAGTTTTTTCTATATAATTTATATATTCTAGAGCTATTTTGCTTCGCAATCATTATTATTCAAAGAAAGTCTGCTTTTCCTTATGTATTTACTGTGCATTTTGGTTTAATTAAAATTTTGTGAGCGAATTTTTTTTTTTTTTTCTCCATAAAACTCCAAAATTTTTAACAATATATTAATATCCTAGCTAATTAAAATTGTTGTGCCAACAGTTTTTTTTTTTTTGGTGCTCCATAATAAATCCCACCAAAAAAAAATTCTACCCAACTTTTACTCGCTACCCAAATAAGAGAGTTTGCGCTAGATCTGTCTCGACGCACTAGTCGTTCCCGAACGAAAATTACGTCGAATATCACCGCAAAAATCTAATCCATACGTGGAAGGCAACCGCTAAGCTACGCATCGATCTGCGACTCCGTAGATTCAAAGTCACGGTAACATTTTCGATTTGTGCGTAAAATACCGATCGACCGCAAACTCAATAATAATAACGTAAATAATATTATTAACGTTATTTCTGCCATGCTAAAAGTGGCGAAAAAAAAAACTTTACTGTATTTCGCGTGACGACGGTGAAATAGAGGCGTAATTTAACTCGAGTTAAATTGATCAGTAGAGAACGCTCAACGTGGCCTTCGCACAGCGCTTTGCAAACGATAGGGGATAATTATTATGCAATATCCACCAAAATAACTCTTCTCTGGTTTATGGCGTGAAAAACTCAAGTAATTCGTAAATTCGATTTAAATTTACGTGAAATTTTTACTCTTGTAAAGCAAAAAAAAAAAAATCGACAACTCGAAAAATAAAAGGAATATTAAAAGGGTGAACGTTATCGCCTTTTTTAAACTAAATTAGCACAAACGTGTAAATTTTTTTTGCAATAACATTCGGCGTCACTCGCACTTGTATATACACACACGCACATCCAGTTGGAGTGAGCGAAGAAAAACAACAAATAAACAATTCCTAGTAAATGCGAACGGAAAACGCGCGCGCGGCTAAATATAATACAGTAGAAATGTATAGGGGGAAGGAAATAACGAATTGGAGATTAAGCATTTTTTATTGTTAGGTTGTGGGACTCATAAATTGAAATTGCTTTCAATTTGGCACTCGGGCCTTCCCAAAATGGGAACCCTCCTGCCTGCCTGGATGGATGGCGCAACTAAATATTATTGCTTTCGCATTTTCATGATTACGTCGTCGTCTTCTCCACACGCATGCGCCGCCGAACACCCAACGCACACGCTCAAAAACTTCGATTTTACGTTGTCTCAAACAATTTTTTTCACGGAAAAATTGCATACCAATATGGCATAAAGAAAAAAATATCCATAGAAAACGGAACTACAGTACATTGTTTTTTTGATAGTACACTCACAGTACGCGTATTGCCTAAAAGACGCGCAGTTTTTGCCAGATAAAACGCGGCTATACTATTATTTCCAATATATTGCGATATCGAAACTCAAAACATTTGGAAATAAATCAAGAATGCGTTTAAAACACAATTTTGTACATGTACTTTTTAAAAATATCAAAAATGAAATTACAAAATTACTTAATTCCAGTACTGTAATAACATACATAATTATATTTCACTCATTTTTGTTAATTTTTAATAAGTGAGGAAAAAACTCCCTGTATAAAAAAGTTGCTTTAAATGTTTTTTTTTTTTTTCAAATTTTAATTAATTTTTTTCTAATAACAAAAAGCGCATTAATACTAATTCTTAACACTTTTATTTATTTATTGTTAATTTTACCTTAAAAGTTTTTATAATTACATTTGATATTTAAACAATTGAAATTGTTTTAGCAATTTCAAATTGTGAAAAATAAAATCTTAATACAGTACTTTTATCCACAGCTTTAATCAAAAAAAAAATAAAAAATTCTTTCAAATTCAACGATTTATTATTTAATTCCAAAAATAAAACAATTTTTTTTTCCTTCCAAGCACAATACTCTGTACATTTTTATAATTCCTTGGTAAACAATTTTTTCCAGAAAAAAAAAAAATGACAGTTTTCAAATTGTTTCCATTAAAATACTGAAATTCCACGTATTTATTTTATTTTTTAATATTCCAAATCTTCCTCAAATATCAAATAAAATCCATAAAAAAAAAAAAAGAACGTAAAATCGAGATTTTTCCATCCACCTTTTTCCACGGACAAATATTTGATTGGACATGAGCTGCCTGCCTGCCTTTCGCTATTACTCCTTGCAGCCTACCACACCGTTCCCAGCCCAAGCGCAACACAAAAATCGATATTTTGGAAAAAATCGATAACTTCGTTCGCATGACAACGTTTTTTCTTTATATAATTTTTTTAAAAAAAAATAATAAAAAAAAAGCGTCCTCAAAAAAAAAATTAAAAAAGGGGAAGAGAAAAAAAAATAATAAAACGTGGAATGAAAATCGGTCGTCGTTTACGGATAAAAAAAAAAAAAAAAAAAAAAAAACTAGGTTGGTGCAAATTAAAATCCAGCAAAAAAAAATTTCTAATAATCATTACAAATAAAAATCGATCGGAAAAAACCTTTAAATAATATTATTTTTTTCTCTTATTATTATACTTTTCCCTCTGGAATCAAAGCGATAATAATTGAAGCGCAGAGACGAATGAGTGAGGAGGTTCACCCACAGTCAAAAGGTCAAAGAGCAAGACGAAGAGGGGGCTGAGAGAAGGATAGAGACAGAGAGAGAGAAAGGGGGTTCAAACAGGGGACGTGGTAGTGGGGGTTGGGGGCAGAGCGAAAAGTATGGAACATCGTAATAGAGGTTGGAAAACAATTGGTGCGAATCAGTGCATAGACATCGCAGAATTTAACAAAAGAAATTGCTATACAATAATAATAATATAAAAAAAAACTCTCTTCAAGGGAAAAAAAAATAATAATAACACAAGTTTGTGTGTATATAAAAATGTGTATGGAGTTTGTTTTGATATGGCTGAAGGATGAAATTATTTTTGTTTTTAATTAGACTACGCTGAATACGCGCGCGATTCCCAGTATATACGGCGGCCGCAGCTGACCAATCATCAGGCCGCCGACGACGACGACTGTGTTGACGGAAGCCGCGTACAAACATCGCATTTAATCGATTGCACACACATTCTCTCTCGTACACGTACAAAACTCTCTCGCTCTCTCTCCCTTAACACATTTTCCAATTAACATTTTTCAATTTTAATAGCTTAACTAAAAATAATTTTGTCCTTTTTCTTATAATTATAATAAAATATCGTACGTATTTCTTCCGACAGTACGGGTACATGTAATACGCGTTTCGCTGATTTAATTAACAGATACCGATAGTAATTTTTGGCTAAAAATTATTAATATCGAGATAATTAATGTTTTTAAAAAAATTATAACAATAAAAGAGTTTATATTGATCATATTTTTTTTTAAAAAAATAATTAAAGAATAAAAAAAATAATAATAAACTTTGCTCAAATTTGAATAAATTTGATCGAGAAAAAAAATAATTTTTTTAACTTTTTTAAAAATATAATTATAAAATTTGTCTGAGAGAATTATCAAATTAATTATTGTTTTTGTATTTACTAATAATTAGACGTAATAAATAATATAAAACGAGGGAAAATACAACGTATTAAACGAAGAAAAACCTTTCTGCCGCCTTGGTAAGCACAATGACGGCGGAGTACTTCGTTCATTTTCCGTGCTACAAAAATCTTAAAAAAATATACGAAATTGGTTAAAAATTTAATTTTTTTTTACTCCTGCCTAATATTTCGTAGTTTTATTAAGCTTTTCTGTATATTTCAATAAATTTCGACAAAATCTTGAGCCATTTTTGGGATAATATCGAGTGTTTACGGAGATGCGCAAAACGTTGGGTCGACGTTGTTCTCACCCTAAATTGGCGCGCTTTCCGCACCGACCGCCACCAGGACGGGAGGCCAACCTAAGCTGGACCAACTACTATCCACTAACGGCTCACAAATACGACCGTAAAATTTTTCCCCATCAACCAAATTAATCCAAAATACGATTAAACGATAAATACGCACTGACACTTTCGTCGAGATGCTATTTTTTCACGTAAATCCTCGAGAAATAAGGTAAGAAAGGTGAATAACAGTCAAGATGGCTGAGTTGGTTTGCGCGCGCGCGCCAACCCCGCAACCGCGGCCGCCAACCATTGAAGGCCACATACCTTTTAAAATGCTCCAAAATTCGTTCCTCTCGAATGTTATCCGGTAAATTGCCAACCCAAAGGTGCCTGGTCTCTCTAACCATGTTTCCACAAAGATTTCCACAATTTTTCACGTTGCATATTGG
The DNA here is from genome assembly GCA_034698085.1 of Polydesmus angustus. Classification (NCBI taxonomy): domain Eukaryota; kingdom Metazoa; phylum Arthropoda; class Diplopoda; order Polydesmida; family Polydesmidae; genus Polydesmus; species Polydesmus angustus. The sequence continues at coordinate 8,188 of JAQGAY010000101.1, forward strand.
CTCAAATACATCCAAATATCGAGCGAAGCACAAAATCCCTAGTTCACAAACAACATGATCGCATACCACAAGCACCTCTTGCTTTGAAAACGTTTTCCAAATGAGTGACGTCACCTTCAAAGCGACCAGGCGTGCGCAATCCATAAACGATCAATATTTAAGCAAACTATTGTACACACACAACTTTAGATTCTGTTTTAACTTATGCAGAAACTTTTATTTCAAAACAAATATTTATTAAATTTAAATAAATAGCGAAAGTGCGCTTTCCCAACAAAAAAAAAATTAAATCGTTGGAAAATTTCAAAACTTTAAAAATAATTATATCGACCGCTTAACACTTTTTGTAAATAAAAATTTTAAAAATAGATTTTTTTTAAACATAAATTACAATTTTTGACGTATCGTCGGTAAACTTCAAATGTAAACAATATTTTTTAAAATTTATTTTTAAAATAAAAAAAATGAAAATTTCTGATTAACGGCAAACTTATCTCAAACGTATTTAAATTTTATCGCCGCTAGGTGGCGCTATTATACAGAATATTATTATTGCGCAATCTAGCCATCTTCGTACGATGGTTCCGAAAGGACGCGATAATTAACTTTCTCATTATTATCGGAAAAACTATAATAAAGAGAACTTTAAAAGATAATTTTCAGTTAATACTTCAACTTTTTATAATAATCTTTTACTGCGCGAGTTAGAAATCAAACTGAAATTTATCATTTTTGACAAAGGTGAACGAGAAGAAATGTTGCCGCGTATCCTTCAGAGCCATCGTATTTTGCATGACGCGTTTCATGATTCTTCATCGTCTCCTTTTTTGCACACAAAGATGGCTGCGGAGAAAAATGTAAAACGAGAATACAGTATTATAAAAAAAGAGTTACAAACCTCTCTTTTTTACATCTCCATTTTTATTAAAATCGCCGTAGTCGAGGAGGGCGGGGGAAGAGATAAAAAATAAAATCCAAAAACGCTCTACTGTATTATAAAATTGTAATCCTTAACACACATGAAACACAATCTCGAACAAAGATTTTTCGTGAATAAACCAATGTTAATCGAGAGAAAAGGAAGAAAGAAAAACCAACTTTTTTTTTAATAATATTATTATTCCAAATTCTTTTTTTCTAAAATATTCCACACAGGCGAAGCGTAAACAAGAGTAGGGGGAAAAACAAGCCCAAAAACAAAAAATATAATATAATCCAATACAACAAAAATGGCACGCAAATGAGAAGAAACGTGTTTTAATATTCCAATAATTATTTTTGTTTAACATAAACATGGGTATTTTGTCGATAGCGAGAGAAATAATCCAAAATAAAAAGCTAAGAGCCTCTTCTCGGTTCGTTCGAGCGAGACTATGGAATTGATTTTTTTTTTTCTTTCTCTGTTTAAATTTGATAAATAATCCAAGAGTTTTTGACTGCTAATCCCAAAAACAACACCATGTAAAACTAATTGGGTGATTTTCCACGTTCGAGAATAGAGAAAATTTTGTATATACAATATTCCCGGATAATACATAAGGGTTTATCTCTGCTCTCTCCGAAAAACCATGAAATAATGGTGGTATCCGGCCGGCTAACCTACAAGCACTGAAAAATGGCTGCCTACGTCTCGTCGTCGTCGCCGCTGCCACCGCTGCTGCTGCACCTCAACCAATCTTTAAAGGACACTTCATCACTTTCCTTTCACACATTCTCCATTCACCGCTAGGTGCGCCTTACCAAAAATATATCTACGTGAAATGCGGTTCGTCATTGCAAAAATTTAAAAATTTTAATTACTTGTAAGTTATTTGTTTATAAATCAGTAAATTAATTAAAATAACGAATGGTAAGAGAAAAAAAAACAGATATTTGTATATGTTTGAATAGTCAATTTTTTTAAAAAAAAATAAATATTGAAGTTTTATAGGCGAATGAACTGCAGCTGTTATATGATCGATATAGCTTCAACAAAATTAATATACATACTACTCAGTACTTTTTTTAAAAAAAATAAATTATTTTTTCTAGAAAAAAAAAAAAAAAAGAAGGAAAAAAATTTGTTTTCGCAAATAATTATTACGGATTGGTATAAATGAAAATAAAATAGTGCGATCAAAATCAGTAGAAAATTTTATTATTATTATTAATTTTTCCATTCTAATATTAAAACTTTTTTATTTATTTGTAGCATTCTAAAATATTATTTTTAATACAATTCTCATTCAATATAATTATTTTCTTCCCTCCTGTAAAATAGAAACACTCAGTAAGTGTTAATATTTTGAACTAAATGTGGCATTTAATACTAATACCGTAAATGATTTTTTTTATACGGAAATATAATTATTATAATCGTAAAATAAAATTTAAAAACTAAAATTAATGTTATGATTAAATAAATATTCATTCGTGAAATTTGCTCCAGTATATTTAACTAATTCTTTATTACAATTACGAGTAGGCTACTCTTAATCATATTATTTCTTGACTTCAATAAAAAATATGGAATTCCTTTTAATTCGTGATTTAAAAATTTTCTAAACCAAAATTGTCTTCAAAAAAAATTGTGAAAATCGATTGACATCATTTACGAGTGCCACTCTAATTCTTCTAATTGCTAATAATTATTTAACACTTGGCTAAATTATTTAAAAATAAAATAATACGGTAGTTTCAACCGTAGTTTCCTTGTAGCAATAATAATTATTAATTACGAACCCTGCATTAATTTTATCAAAACCAAATAAAATGACTTTTATACCTGTTATTAAATCGCGTGATTATTATACTGTGTAATTATTATGCTTATATCAATAAAACTTAAAAAAATCGTCTTCTAGGGACAATTACAACTGGTCTTCTGTGCCTCATCATACCTCCTTCCAATGCCATTCCCACGGCCAAACCAGCCACAGCGGCTCCAGCAACCTTTGCTCCAGTCTAAATTAAATTCATTAATTTATTTTAAAAAATAAGATACGGTATAAATAAAAACGGTTACTTACATGATTGTTTTTAGGTTTGGGTGGAGGACAATCGTATTCGTGTACGACCACAACTTCCTTTTGAACTGGGGGAGGAGTTTTGCATTTGTGTGACTCATTTTTCGTGGTCACTGTGGTCGTAGAATAGGCGTATCCTGCTGGTGGTGGACCATAATTATTGTACATCATGGGTTGAGGGGGCATTGGTCCTCCCACGTTCGTGGTCGTAGTGGTCATTTGACTGTAGCCAGCAGGAGGTGGATATTGCATGGCCGGAGCCGGATAGTAGTTTGGTTGTCCCATTGGATAACCAACAGGAGCTTGGGGATAATTATACCCTTGGCCTCCCCCGGTAGGATAAGGTGGCATTGGCATCATATTTGAACCACCGGGTGGCGGATAAGGATTGTTATATTGATAAGGCGGAGGAGAAGCTTCACCTAGGAAAAACAAAATACAAAATTAATTTCATTTAATATTATCCAAAAAATTAATTTAATTTAATTTACCGTGTTCGCTCATTGTGATTCGTTTTACCCAAATTCAATTGCAATTGTTTTCTATGTGGCAATCCTAGAGATTAGCATCAACCTGCGATTAAAATTAATGACGCAAAAGGACATTAAATACATTATAAGAAAATACTGATAAAATATCTAAAATAATTAATTTTAATCCGCTCTAATTATGGTTCGGATAATAATTATAAATTTTCAAAAAAATTATATTAATTGAAACATGAAATTAATTTTTAATAGCAGTACGGCTATAAGTCACTTAATTGTTTAGTAATTTAGGAAAATGACTGTAGGCCTACATTAGTCATAATTATTATTACCAATACATGTAATAATAATACCATAATACAGTAGGCCTATGTTGAAATTATAAATACAAGGTTAATTAACAATTTGAATAATTGAAAGTGTTGTACTACTAGTAAACACTTAAAAAGCAATTAAAGGTACTGTATTAAATAAAAATTATACCATAAAAATATGAATAAGGTATATTACCGTAGTTAAGATTTTCAAATGTAATTATAAAATACACTACTAATTTAAATAACGTTTTAAAAGTAACTACGTATAATAATAATTGTAAATTAAAATATAGGCCTACTCACAGAATGAATGTATTGTGCGTCGTCAAATTTTCCAAAATCTATAAAACAGCAATCAAAATAATTACTGCTTGTATCATACTTTATCAATGCGTTTGAAATAGATTAAAGTAGTATCGGTAACTAGGAGAAACATCAGATTAAAACCAAATTAAGCATGATTTTTAAGAGAATTACCCCTGTGTCGGTGCCTAGCTCTAAAAAACAGCTTGTCACGTGCAGTTCCCTTAGCAATCACTCAAGAGGTTCCTATACGATAAAAATGTTTTTATTAACACGTTGGTGTTACAATAAAAGTTTCAAAATATTATGCCAGTTGGGGGGATTTTATAGCCAATAACTAATAATGATGACAAACTCCAGTAGCTAGCCTATACAATAAAATACATTTTAATAAAAATTTGTTTAGGATCCAAATTTATTTAAATTAAAAAATTTTATTTATATCATAGTATCATTTGCGTTTATTACAACTGCATTTTTAAATCCTTAAATTTCAAAATGAATATTATTTATAAAACACCTGACAATTTTACATTAGAAAACTTAAAATGTTCAAAATTTCAACGTTTGTCTACATTTTCCTGGCATTAATGTAGGCCTATTAATTTTAAATACAACATTGAGTATAAAATTAAACGTCAAAACGAAAATGATTAGGAAATATGTAATCAATATGCTTGTCGATGAGCTTGCGATAAATATTGATCTCACAATGTCAGCAGAGTTTGTTGAAATTTCCAAAGTCGAAAGAGCACATCTGCTACTAATTGATTAGATAAAAAAGAGGGCTGGAAAAGACAAATAACATTTTTAAACGATAATCTACAACAAACGAATCAAAATAAAAATGATTACTCTTTTAAAAACACTAATTTTTTTGTTAGCAATATTTCTAACCAGTGGAACCCAATTTAGCAACAAGACGTATACAAAAGCCGGGCCCTATCAACCAACGTGGGATTCTCTAGACAAGAGACCCCTTCCGAAATGGTACGATGAAGCCAAGTTTGGAATATTTATTCATTGGGGAGTATTTTCCGTTCCTTCGTATTTATCGGAATGGTTTTGGTGGCGCTGGCAAGGATTTCCTCCCTCCCTAGAAGCAATCAAATTTATGAAAGACAATTACCCTCCAAACTTTACATATGAAGATTTTGCTCCCATGTTCACTGCCGAATTCTGGGATCCAAACAAATGGGCCGATTTATTTGCAGAATCTGGAGCAAAGTAATTGTATTTTTTAATTATGCTTTTGAACATTTTTAACTTGCTTTTAATTATAAATAATTCTACAACTTAATCAATTTTTACTAGATATGTTGTATTGACCTCAAAACATCATGAGGGTTATACCTTGTGGCCATCGTCATATTCGTGGAACTGGAACTCCATGGACGTTGGTCCTCGTAGAGATTTAGTTGGTAACTTTTTTCATAAATTTTACTATCATTTCTTATTACATTATAATAATGGCCTTTTCTATAATGATAGGCGAATTTGCAAAAGCAATTCGAAACAGAACTAATATTCACTTTGGTCTTTATCATTCTTTAATGGATTGGTTCCACCCCTTGTATATTAATGATAAGCACGCGCTATTTGTGAACAGAACCTTTCCTCAAGTAAGCTATCAATCTAAAATTTCGATTTAATATAAGGCTGGTAAATATTATTGATTCTCGCGCAGTATAAAACTATTCCTGAATTATACGAGATAGTAAATAATTATAAACCCGAAGTTATTTGGTCTGACGGAGATTGGGAAGCTCCCGCGGAATATTGGAAGAGTCAAGAATTTTTGGCCTGGTTATACAACGATAGTCCTGTTAAAGACACTGTTGTTACAAATGATCGATGGGGTTTGCTAACTCCATGCAATCATGGTGGCTACTACACTTGCAGTGACCACTATAACCCTGGGAAATTAATGGAACACAAATGGGAAAATTGCATGACCATCGATAAAGCAAGTTGGGGATATCGACGCAATGCAGATTTTAACGACTATCATAACATCACAGATCTTATCTCAGAATTAGCTTCTACAGTTAGGTAATATACTTTTATAAATATAATAAATAACAAAAAAATAATTTTATAAAATATATAGCTGTGGAGGTAACTTACTAATGAACATAGGTCCAACAAAGGAAGGGACAATCATTCCTATATTTGAAGAACGTTTGAGACAAATCGGAAGCTGGTTAAAAATAAACGGAGAAGCAATTTACGCCACAGTCCCCTGGAAATTTCAAAACGACACTGTTACTTCAAATATATGGTACCGGTACATTTTAAAATATTAAAAATCCATTATTAAACAATAAATTTACAAGGTATACCTCTGCTAATAATGGTGGAAAAACTGTTTATGCCATCGTTCTCAAATGGCCTCCAGGACAATCTTTATTTTTAGGCGCTCCATCATCTTCTAAAAAAACCACCGTATCCATGTTAGGATTAATTAGTCAAGAAAAACTTATTTGGAAACCAAATTTCAACGAACCGAGTGGAATTACCGTTCAATTTCCGATCTTAGATCCACCGGATAGCCTTCCTTGGGCATGGGTGCTAAAAATGGAAAATCTAAAGTGAAAGCCATAACATTATAGCTTCACACAATAATTATAGCTGAACTCAATATCCTTATCGTTAACACCGCATTTATTAAACTACGAAATACCAATAAATATAAATTAGTAAAATGTTTTTTTTATTTATTAATCATAAAGTTTAAAATAACTTAACGAAATATGGCAATAAATCTCGAAATTATATAATTTTATGTACAGTTTGCGGTAACGTGTTAACAAAAAGATAGGCACCTTCAATCGCTGGAATTTATCATAGGAGCATTCTCATCTTCATCTTCATAAAAACCATCATCACGGCTCATCTTTTGAATATTGAATGATTTAACTGGAAGCCCTCGTCGTCTGTACTCTTCGGAACTATGTCTGATGCCGTAACCGAAATAAACTATCAGACCTAGCAACCAAACAATATTGATGTCGATATATTTTTCTCGAAAATTAAAAATAAATTCGTTAGTGAAACGAATACTGAAGGTTAAAACATGCAACATGCCATTTGATTTTGTAATGCCGAAAATTAAGTTAACAAAAATGTTAATGTGATGAAGACTTTTCTTCAGTCATCGAAATCGTTATGAAATACAGGTTTTTCTTCGTAAGCACTATGCGTCGCAGGTTTTTCGTCAAACTCAAATTCCTGATTCATATATCCATTTCCATCTTTGCCTTTTTCAAAATCGGTCAATTCCTTTACGTCATCAATAACAGCCTTATTTTTCAAAGCTTTTTTTAGTTCATCTTTTCGCTTTTCTTCTTCAATTAATTTAAATACATCTTCATTTAAATTAGGCGGTACTTTTCCCTTACGTGCATATTCTTCCGAGCTTTGCCACATGCCATAAGCAAAATAAATTGTCAAGCCTAAAAACGTACAAATCATGCAATCCCCAATCATTACTAAACATAACATTCGTCATGCAAACCCGTTAGTGATACCGCCAAAAAAAGCATTATTTAATTCTCGGTAGCTCATAAGCAAAACATCTAAATTTGTTCTGGTTAACTGCCAGATTCACTTACCTATAGCCATCCAGATAGCAAAGCGCACCCACGTAGCAATAGAAAGCTTCAACATGAGCTGGGTATTTACCCAAATGCTCAACGCCGGAATAGTAGGAACCCAAGGTACCTATAAAATGTTAACTGCAATTTCAATGCCTTTTTAAAATTGTTTTATTAAATGGCTTACCATAAAGGCCACTTTTTTCTTATTTGTTGGTTGAAAGCCAATAATAATTACACAGCATACGGATAAAACTCCAGAAACTGTAGTAAGGGCAATAGCCCATCCATCAATATCTTTCATGGCATCCATCGCATATATAAGGCAGGCATTGAATGCCACCAACAGAGCACCTTTAACAAAAAATAATTTAATTTTGTAAAATGTGATAAATTATTTGAAAATCAAGATTTGCAGAACACCAATTATTTGTAAGTCATTTACCTAATAATAAAGTCCCCCAAGTAACAATATTAGACGATAAAATAGTAGGGAAATTCCTTTTATCTAAATTGAATAACTGTTTGAAAAATGATGTATCATCCATATCATTTTCAGTAACCCACTTCTCGACAACTTCGCCATCGACAATTTTGTCATTTTCATCGGGTTTAAATCTAATATTTAGCAAACGGTTTTGTAATTAAAATTATTTTTTAAAATTATAGTACATGCACACAGTATATGAATAAACAAACCTTAAAATTAAAACAGATGCGGCAACTAAAGTATACGCCAGTAAAGTACCGATAGACATCATATCTACCAAAGCCGACACGTCAAAAAATAACGCCATTAAAGCTAAATTCAATAAAAATATTAGAACAATAAACAATTTAAATTATATTATAGTTGAACAAAGTACCAGCAAATGTCCCAGCTATTATAGTAGCAATAAGCGGCGTCTTAAACCTTGGACTAATTCGACTTAAAAATCGAAAGATGAGACCATCATTTGACATAGCATATAAAACTCGAGGCAAAGGAAACATGGCTCCAAGTAAGCTATGTTATTAAAACATAACAAATGTAAAATAAAAAAAATCCTTTTAAAATTAAAATTATTTTATAATTATAAAATAGATGAACCTTGTTGAAAGTCCAAATAGCGCTCCTATAGATACAATCCAATATGCTACATCATAGCCCACAGCTTTAAAAGCAGCAGGGATAGGTGCTTCTGTATCCTGAGCGTAGTAGGGTATCATCATTGTAACAACAATGGAAATTCCACAATAGGAAGCAAATATAATTAGCAATGAAATAACTATGGCAATTGGAATTGATTTTTGCGGATTTTTTGCTTCCTCACCTAATCATTAAAACATTTGCATCTTTAAAAAAAATGTTCAAAAACAATACCAAGTCATAAATATTAACCAGTAGTTGCAATAGCATCGAATCCTACAAAACCGTAGAAGCAGGTTGCAGCTCCTGCCATCAACCCTGAAACCCCAAATGGAAAAAATCCACCGTCTCCTCCGTTAACACCTGAAGGGAGCTAATAATAATAATAGCAGATCATTCATTTAAAAAAATCATATTTGAAATATTACCTTATCTTTGGGGATTTTCCAGTTATCGGAATCGCATTTGAAAGCTCCACAAATAATAACGTATGCTACTACTGTTAAATTAACCACTGTAAAAACGTTGTTAAATTTGGAGGACTCCTTAACACCAATTGATAAAATTACTACAAATAAGAGACAAAAAAACTTTCATTTATTGTGTGAACATAAACAGTGGAAATTAAAAAACTTACTTGCAAGTACAAACGTCATGCCAAATGCAAAGAAATCTGGGTACTCTGAGATACCTCTAGCATTAAGCGGCATCGTTCTCCTAAAAAAATCTTGCATGACATCACCAATGAGAGAATCAAAGTAGCCACTATAACCTCGTGCAACACTAGCTGCACCTGTAACATAAAATCAAATTGCTATATCAAAAAACAAAAACTCAAATATTTCTAAAATACCTATAACGTATTCTAGAATTAAATTCCATCCTATAATAAAACCAATAAACTCGCCAACCGTCACGTAGCTATAAATATAAGCCGAACCAGCTCTTGGTACACGTGAGCCGAATTCGGCATAACAAATTCCTAAAAAAGAATAAATAAATCTAAATTAGCAGTTATTTTCTAATTAAAATCTAATGTAAGGAAATGTTTAACCAGCGATTGCAGAAGCAACAGCTGCGATAAAAAACGCAAGAACTACAGATGGGCCGGCGTCTTCCTTAGCAACTTGACCAGCTAACACATATATACCAAGACCCAAAGTACTTCCAACGCCTAAAAATAAAAGTTATAGAGATACCTCTAAAAACATTTGAAAAATATATTAAAACTTACCTAATGCGGTGAGATCAAAAACGTTTAAGCATCTTTTGAGGTTTGAATCGCCAAGTTTATTATCTGCAAAATACTTTTTCCGAGATAATCGCTCAAAAAATAATCCACAACTCATGTCGTTGACTAAAATTTAATAACTTCAATTAAAAACTTTTTTAAAAAAAATTCTAAATGAGTCTCATCACTTTTTAACTTCCTCGCTTAAAAGTTTCTGAATAATTTAATAAACCAGATGCCAATGTCAAAAGATAAAAGCAATAATGCAATCCCGGAAAATGTTATCTCGAGGACGCTTCTCTTTGCATTGGTTTCTGTAGATAAAAAAATAAAATACTATAAATAATAATTTAAATTCTTTTGAAATATAGATAGTTTTTTTTTTTGTTAAGTTTATCTTATAATCATTACCGATAATAAAATACTTTCAACCTTATCGCGTGAAATTTGTGCCGGTCCGGACACTTTTTTTTCATGTAACAGTACTACGTTTAAAATACCAATGTTATGATTCAGAACCAGAGAAAAACCACTTGACCATTTTAATCAAATTGTAAATAAACGTATATGATATAAACTTGATTTATAATTCGGAAAACTTCAAACTACAATATTATATACCGGTACTGTAATTTTAAAAAAAAACTTGACAAAGAAAATTAATCTTGTAACTAATTTTCCTATTAATGCTATTATCCTATCAAAACACTCGCGCAACAATTAGATATAAGATACAACAATTCTAATGACGCAATTAAATGTTACCGAACTTCAATTAAGCTTCAATTTTACACTTAATTATCATTAAAATAATAAATAAATAACAGGATTTCCAAATTTGCCATTGTCGTTGACAACAATAAATTGAGCAAGTTTTTATACATTAAAGTTGTTAATAAAGTATAAATGAACCGTGCAACTTGCTTTATATAAACAGAAAATGCGAAATTTGCAATGAACTAGACAATAACTGCAAACTGATAACGTGTTCCACATAATTACTGTACTTAGATAGGACGAAAAATTAAATTTCTTGATGTAATTTTACTGAAAACGCCCCCCTTCAAATAAATATTATCCAGCTTGCATTGCGTCGTTCGCCTCAATAATATTGTTTTCGTATAAATAAACAAACTAATGCAATAAAAACACTAGATTTTAAAATTAAATACTGTACATGTATACAGTACCAAAATACATTAGTAGGCCATTATTTTCAAGTTGAAATACGAACACTGTAATAGCAATATAGAAAAAGAAGTGGAAATAAATCTACATGTAAACAAACTTCTAAAAACACATTTCTTAATAAACAAATGCGCTATGCACAATAGTAGGCTATAATATTTTCATGTTCATAATAAATTATGTAACCGAAAGGATAAAAAATAATTATTGATATTAACTTTATAAGTTAGTGTTGCACAGGACATTGTAAAAGTAACAATCCTTGTAGAGTTATATTAATTGAAACTAATTACATCTTAAGTAGAATCTCAAAGCAAAAAATAATTTATTATAAAGCTAATATGCATAATTTAACAGTCTTTAAAAAATAAGTTTTTTTTTAAAAGTTTTTAATCAAGTGTCGTTTTTTTTATCAAGGTTCTACTGTATTTGGATGCATGGTCATGCTTAAACTTACAAGATAAACTAATTAGCACAAGCTAGATAATTGTTAAATATAATTAAAGTTATTAGATGTTAAAAAAAATAACTTAAATAACTACTATTGGTTCTTTAAACCAATGTTTAATCATCACATTAGACTCTTAGAGGGACCATATTGTGAATAAAAACCATCACCTTGCACGCTTCATAATAGTAACCAGAGATGGGGCATCTAATATTTCATTACACTCATTTATTGTTCCTATATTTTATTATGCGGTGCTTCGATGAAGTGACATGATAACAACAGGTCGAAAGATGAAAAACGAAACCTTAAATCATAGTAATTAATATAAGGAGTAGTATAATAGTACTGTGTCAGTAAATGTATAGCCCACAACATCCTGCATGAGCTGGCAAAGCTCGAAACTATCACAAAAGAACAGACAATGTACTCACTTTTATTTCGGGAACCACGTAGGAATTTATAAACGAATACAGTATCTATAATAAATGTTAACTCCGTACTTTTTATCCTTTCGTTTTTATAAAACTTCTCAAATTCAAATGATTACAGTCAACATCAACATCTAGGCGCGGAATCTTTCAATCAGTGCTGCGAGCAGAATAAAAGTCACGTTATAGCGGTCACGTGACCTGATGCGCACGTGACTACACCCGATAGCAGAGCCAAACTTCCTGTCATGTGAAGTTCAAAGTTCAAATAAATTAAATGATTAAGAATACGAGACTTACTGCATTCTGTAGAACATGTTGCTGTTTTGCCCCGCATCATTAAAAAATTATTGTTCGACCGTTTTTCACAACAAAACTACAATCAAAACACTATTAGCAGGTCTACCGTAGTAGGCTGTAGCGGCCTTGTATAGCGATCAGCTGACTCTCGGCAAGGTGATTTCTAAGTTAAATTTTAGCTCTGATCAGGAATATTGATTTACAGTCGTAATTTACATTAAGTGCCAACGAAGAACTTACATGTACTTTAAAAAATTACATACGCCTCTCAAATTTTTATTTCGTTGAAAATTGCAGAACAGCTGTTCCCCCCTGTGATAATTCCGACAAAAGCCATGATCGCACCATTTCTTTGATACGACTAGGCGATTCAAAAAAAAAAATTCCGCTCCCCAGAAAGTACTTTCAAAATAATAAAACGATTGTCAATTTAAAAAACAAGCAAAGATGCGAGCTCCCGACGCGCTTACTTGATTATCATGCTTGATGTTTGAAAAGGCGGGTAATGACGTCATTAAGTACAGTTTCCATTAGATCACGTGACCGGCAAAATTTCGTTGTAAGCAATATTTACACTTGGGCAGCCAGTGCGCCTCCTTTTAAAATGGCATTGATCAAAATTATAATTTCCAACTAAATTAACGTAGGTATACAGCAATATCCACCATGCCGTTTAGGTTAAACAGTTTAATATTTTTACTATGATTTAATCATCGGTTTTCTTTACTAATCACTTAAACGAACGCGGCAATCAGTAACCAAGGAGTTGTAATTTTAAACCTAACCTTCGTCATATTTTTATTTTAAAAATGGATATCGCTGTAGATTTACTTGTAGAATTTTTTGAACTCGCCATAAGTAATATTTTATTCAGTCGTCATATATATCCCGATGGAATATTCGTTAGAAGAAAAAAATATGGCATACCTGTGCAGGTAAATATTTAAAACACTGTTAATTTTTGTGTGTGTTTGCAGGCATCATTGATACGTATACCGATACAGTTTAATACGTACTCATCGTAATTTCGTTTTAGACCATCATTCATCCCGATCTAAATGATTACATCGTTAATTGTTTAAAAAGTATGAGGTCTTATTTATTAAACGACGAAATCCACGCTCTGGTAGTCGCATTTTTTTCGAAATCGGAGGAAGTGAAAGAACGATTCGTAATCGAAATTGGAAACATTAAAACGGCTGTTAGCCACTGGTACCATTTCAATATACTTCAAATAAATACAAAATTATGTTCTAGAGTTTGTAATTACTGTAATATTATTTTAGTAAGCATAATGTGAATGTATTTGAAGAAATGTTCAGAGCTTTTTGTTTAAAGATTGAAATCAACTCCGCTAACTTACAGCCTTTGCCTCAAGGTGAATTAAAAGTTATAATTTAAATTTTGGTATTAAAATGAATTAATTTTCTCATTTAATTCTTAGGTTGTAGCTTTCGAATCTTTCTTCATACTAGAGAAAGAAAATCGCTGGAAATATCCTCTATTTTTGACCCAAAAAAGGTTTTTTTTTTAAAACTAAAACACTAAAACTTACGCTCATAAATTATTATAAAAACGAATTTGGGAACTTCTATTCTAGGAAATGGTATGGATTCAAGCTGATAAATCTTCAAATATGATCAAAAATCCAACTGTAACGCCGATAAGATCAGCCAATAACTCATTAATTCAGGTTTGGTTTTCATTCTTAAAATTTTTTTCATTTATTTATCATACATTATTCATTTTTTTTTTTTCTCGTTCTCATCCAATAGATGCAGCTATTTGCAGAAACTAAAATATAATTGCAATTATCAAATTTAAAAGTGCTAAACACGACTGCACATTGGAACTGATTGGTGCCATTATAATTATTCTCCCAACTATTTAAGACGCAGGGAGAGACCAATCAAGAATTTCCTAAATATCGTTGGACGATGAAAAGTATAGATGAGATGGATAAAATTATTTGTGGAATTGGTTGGATGTTCGACGAAAGAGATTTGGAACTTCTAGCCGCCATTTTATAAGTTGTAGAACTATGATAGGTGACTTCTTTGGGTTCGTCGGAGCAATGGTCCACGTTGGCACCTATACACGCAGCATAGGCCATAGCGTGCGGAATGTAATTTTGTTCCACAACCGAGCGAAATAAGTGAGACATTGGACCGCGAGCGTAAACTGCGACATCTTCGCCTGTAATTATACAAGAATTATTTTAAATTCGTATTTATAGTATCAAATTTTTTCAATGAAATTACCTCCGTGAGTCTCCTCAGTTTGGTGGACGGCCACTTGAGGAGTGAAGTTTTTGTTATCTTCAAAAATATTTTAATGCATTTATTAATAATTTTTATCAATTTTTTTGTATTTTGTAAATTAAATATTTTACCTGTATGAACGCCTGTTAAATTGGCCCGAAACATGCCATTGTTTGGATATCCGGGACCGTTGGTGTACATGAGGGTCGTATATACCATTTTGTCAACATCAGAGATATCAGCTTGTCCTTTATAATTTAAATCGTCATAAATTAATAATAATAATTTTAATGATGGTGCAAAATAAGTTACCTAAAATAGGATTTCCTCTTTTAGGATAACCGTTAATCGTTAGAACATGAGAGTGATCGGCAGTTGCTAGAATAAGTGTATCATCCTCGCTGGTCATTTCAACCGCTGCTTTAATAGCATCGCTGAAAGATACGGTTTCTTCTAAAGAGTGTCGTACCAAAGCGTCGTGATGAGCGTGATCGATTCGGCCACCTATTTTATTTTAAAAAAAAACATTGAAATTCTCAAGTTTCAATAATTTTTTTAATAGTCGGTGCGGTACCTTCAACGAATAAGAAATAACCATTTTCTCCTTTTTGTAAAATTTGTATCGCTTTTTTAGTCATCTCCAATAGACTTGGTTGACCGCTGGAACCGTTGTCTCGATTACTTTCGTATTGCATGTGGGAATTATCGAAAAGACCTTAAAAAATAAATTTTTTTTGGGTGAGATTAATTCGATGCAATTGTCCTTTTTTTAACGATGCTAAATATTTACCGAGAACATAATTCGATTTTTTGGTATCGATTTGATCGAATTGTTGCTTGTTAAAAGCGACTTGAGCGTTGACTCTGCGATCCAATTTATCTTTTTTCCAATCCTCGACTAAATTTTTCCCATCTTTTCTTTTTCCTTGAATATTTAAAGAGGAATCTGAAAAAGTTTCCGGAAAAAAATATCTGCGTCCACCTCCGAAGATGACGTTAATATTTTTCCCAGGTTCCTCTTCGATTAATTGCCGAGCGATATCTTTGCACTTGCTGGCATTCGATGGCATTTCGTAATCTCCTTCCCAATCTCGATTAGCCGTGTGCGCGTAAAGGCCAGCAGGTGATGCGTGCGTTACTCTGGTCGTAGTCACAAATCCGGTGTCTTTTCCTGTCGTTTAAAATATTATACTTAATAATAAATTAATGTCAAATGCACCTGATAGTGGTTTTCACCTGAAACTTGAGCCCATTCAAGGATGGAAGTTACTTCGGTGCCAAAAGACGACTCGCAATCACTATGACTAACACGCGCATCCACCCCAATAGTTTCGTATTTCGATTTAACACCGCATAAATAAGCCGTAGCTGTGCCTGCAGAATCTGGAACTTGCTTATCTACGTTATATGTCTATAAAAAATAATCAATAATTATTATTGAAATTTTTACTTTTAACATAACCTAGATAAGTGATCGCAGCCTCCATATAATTACGTACTCGTATTTAAAATTGCTTTCAAATTACAGCAATATTACTTGTCTTGCATTTAAATTATTACGTAAATTCTTTTAACACAAAATAAATAATAATTAAAAAGTTATTCGCAGTAAAATATTTTTATTTATTGTTTCATAAAATTAATTTATTATTATGCTTCACGCGTTCTCTACTTTTTTTTTTTTTAAAAAAATAAGCTTTATATGGAAGTAGACACCATATAATTATAATATTCAGTAATACGAGTATATAAGCTTCAATTAAGTCCTTGAGAAATTAATAATATTATACTGCATGTAGTACCTTTACTAGTCCAACGTTTGGAAATTTTTCAAAGGATAAAAATCCCTCTTCTCCAGGATGATCGTGCAATTGACCTTTGAAAATCCTCGCTGCGGCAACTGTAGAAATGCCCATGCCATCTCCCAGGAAAAATATCAGATTTTTCGCCACGTTTTCATTTTGTTTGATTTTTAGATTATTTTTGAGAGTATCTTGCGCTGCTTTTACCCAATAGTTTCCATTCGCTAGAAATAAAAAATTTTTTTTTTAACAAAACAATATTTTGACATTTTTTCACAGAAAGGAGAAGAAAAACAATTGCTCGGTAACTAAGCTATATCGTAAAAACAAATACTGGTAAATTAATCCCTACTTGTTAAAAGCAATTAAAGTCAAAATTCTTAACATTTCGTGCTTAAGAAATAAAATTAAAACAACAATTTACGATAATGAAAGTAATCGATGAATCTTTAATGTAAAATAATGATGTTATCGCGTTGATGTTTAATGTTATGAAGAGACAGAAAACCTGTTTTATTATAATAATGACTAGATAAAAACGCTATTTAGTACTTTTATTACTGTGTAGATACTTCAAAGTTCAAAAATCATAGCCTACAGAATGCGATGGATTACTAAAAATATTTACGAAATTAAATATTAGATTCTGACTTGTTATATAACGAATACATGCAATTAAATTCGAATGAATAGCCATAAATTATTATGTTAGAACCATAAATGCATAACTAAAAAAATAACGTTGGTCATTTACGTTGAAACTTTGACCAATATTTGGCTCTCATTATTTTAGAGCCAAAAGTTGAGGCCAGAATTTAAAAAAAAATCCACTTCATGTAAATTAATTTTATAGAAATTCAAATCAGTTTAACCAAACAAATGCATATTTATTTTATTAGATGTGCATGAATCCAACGTTATTCAGTCAAACTTCGACCTAACCATACGTTAAGCCTTATAAAACAATGGCAATATGGATAGTAGACCAAGAGGAGAAAAAAAAATACCAATTAACAAATCTTTTGAAAAATTTCTTTGTTTTTTTAAAAGCTTTTTGTAAAATTATTAGTTATGACGACATTATGCATCTAGGGTCCTCATGAATGAGCATCAATAGAATTCTTTCAAACAAAAGTTAGAGGAAAAACAACTTCCGCATTTATCATAACACTTCCGAGAACTATAAATTGATTCAAAAAGAATTTTATTACTTAATAAGTTTATTCAAACAAAAAAAAATTTATACCGTACTGTATAGGCCTACAATGACTATAAATAGTCATGGCATTGTAATAAATTGCTAAAAAGTTTGAATTAAACCGACCGACAATCGATACAGATGAATTCATAAATAAATAATCCTACGATCAATCAAATCAAAAAACAAATAAGTACTGTAGTTAAGAATAGAGGTAAAGGTCTTTGAAAATTACTAATACCATATTATGCAATTTACTTTTGAAAAGCGTGCAATACAAATTATTTAATTTGATGATTCTTTTAACAGGAAGTCATCGATTGCTATAATAAATAGATTTCATTGTCACACATCCTGTCTCAAACAAAACAATTAAATGAGTACTTACAATTTAGTCACAACTAGTGTCACCAGTGATAAAGTGTCTTACTTATTTTTTTTTAAAATAAACATCATGCCTTTTTTTAAAAATAATATATAATAATTATACTGTGCATATTTTTGTACTAAATTTCTTCAAACTTTTCATTTAAAAATAAATATAATACTAAACTATTTTGTAACCTATTTTATACATACAAATTTAAACTAATTAATGCACCTCATTTTACGCTTTTGATTTATAATAAAAGTGATTAAAATGCAACACTCCATTAAATTCATATTAAATTGTTTTTATCCAGACTTAAGGTGGTACATTGTTTTAAAATCGGCTATTTTTAATGTGTCAACAGCATTAAAAATAGTTTCAACTACCTTCAACTCTTTTTTTCTTTTGGTTAATGACTTTCTGAAGGTAATAAAAGAAAACCTTTGTCCGCTATTCTCTAATCATGCATTACTCTCGCTTTTTCTTCAGAATAAATTGGATATACAGTGGAATACGGTTACGTATTGAAAATCTTACAAAAATAAAAAAATGCATTAGTGCCATTAGGTCTTTTTATACATAGGCCTATCCCTTGAATATACTGTAGATCAAGTTAGCAAACTCCGGTTGTTTGAGATAAATACAGAAGCTCATCGAAAAAAAAGTAAACGATGTTTTGCATAATATTTAGAAATAAAATTTAAGTTTAATTAGTTCGATGCGTCTGCCTTTTTTTAAATTTATTTATTTATTGGGGCAATCGCTTAATGGACCCAACGCGTCTTATTTTATTAAGCGCTTTTCGCCGTATATTATTATTTCCGAGCATCACAAAACCATTAATCAAAAGCAATTTTATTGAATTTTAGCCTCCAGCTGTCCACCGTATCAAAACCCATTCTTTTTTTTGCGTGTTATGTAGATCACTGGGTCATAAAAAAATTAATAGAAATTTTGACCAAAGCCGCGACTGACGCCTTAATACGAGAATTTGATACTTTTTTCTCTACTCAAGGACATGAGCAATTGTTTCCAAGACAACTTTGTGTAAACTTGAAAAAAAAAATCTTATGAATATGTATTTTCCTTGAATTCGCGATTTATTTGAAAAAAAAATTAAAATATGCTGTATCAGCTCGATATCAAACCGATTAATTTGCGCAATTACATTTTAGTTGTCACATATCAAAACAACAACAATGAAAAGTGAATTGCTTTATTTTTGTTGACTAAAGGAAATACTGTAACTCCATGCAGTTCGACAATAAATTATTCAGGTGAACCGGTTTGAGTGTAGACAATATAAACCCTCCACCTTCTCAAAATGATAAATTAAAGTAAATTTTCGAATAAAAAAAATGCGTTTTAAATAAATTTTTTTCTAGACTGCAGTATCTCGCATTTTGAACTTCGTTGTATAATGTTGTAATTCACTTTGAAATTATAAGGAAATAGATTCCATTTCTCGGTAACAAAATTCAAAACCACCACAATAAAACATTTAAAAAATTTTACGAGTTTTTGTTATCTAAAATAATATTAGAACTTCAATTTGCGAACAATAAGCATTTTTCTCAATAGTAAAAGGGTTAAAGTGTTAATTGCATGTGCCGTAGTTTATTTAAAAATGGCATTGAAATTGGAAGTTGAAAAGAAAATTTAAAAATAATACTTGACATTGTAGTCCTTAGATTTATGTTCAAGTTGCCGAAAAAGTTTTATTTTATATGACAATGAGAAAGTAAACAATACCCTACTTTATGTAAATTTATTCATGGTTGATTTTCATTAATAACCTTCTAAAATCAATGAACGTACAATATATCGCAATTGCATAGAACGTACCGGTATTAAATTATTAATCTGCATAATTATAAAACTTAAGATGGGTACATTAAGACAGCTTTTAGATTTAATATTAACACCTCGTCCCGTCTGTAATTATAATTTTATTGATATTAAAAGAGTAATAACTTGTTAGATCGAGACTTGAGATAAGCAATATAGTTTTTTTTTTTTTTAATTATCATTTAAAAAAGGCCTACGTGCAGGCATTTCATTAATGTTTCTCCATACAGAATGATAATTGTAGAGGATATTAATTTACCTTACACATACATAATATTGCCCTTCTAAGCACTATCGCTTTTAATTACACCAAAAACTCATGTAAGTTGCATTAAGAATAGAAAAACCGTAAAGATACGTTATCGAAACTGGTTTTCTAGAATAAATTTGAGATTATTAACTTAGATATAATTAAACATTTTACAAAAATAAATTTTTAAAAAAAATAGAACCTGACTTAAAGAAACATTTTAATTTTTATAAGTATGTACAGTACTTAGTTGATCGAACCCATATAACAAAATATTCAATTAGAATAGCACCAGTTGACCTTCCAACTCTGAAGAGTATCAGTAAAAAAAACATAAATCAAGAAAGCCATAAAATGTATCTTAGAAAGATATTACTGTACCGTACATATATTCGGTGCAGACATTTATAATCTTTATTAGATCACAAAAACTTTTATCCAATTTCATGCAACTACCAGTCTTTCAATTAGACACTAACAATTAAATACTTAACTAAATTTTGAAATACTCATAGGAAATTATGGGAAATTAAATATTGTATTTACAAGCAAACAAAAAAGCGTGAAATCACTACTTATTCATAGATATAATCAACTTTAAATGCTCATTATAACAACCGTTGCAAAATGATGAAGGTTATAAAAATCCAAAATCCTAAGGTTAACTATATATACAGCCACATTAAAAAGATGTAACCTATATTCTACTAAATATAAAAGTTGTTTGCTACTGAAGCTATTCGTTTCCCATCAAGTCATTAGATAAAACTTTTTAGAATTTAATATTAGCAAACGTTTCCTAACTAGAAACATTCGGGGTCGTATTTTACTTTCCTTGTAAAAAAAATAATTTTTAGTAATGACGGCATTATGTTCTACTCTTACTTCGATGCGAAAGATCAATATACCAACTTGATTACAAAATTGGAAGAGTTTAGATAAAGCGATAGAATTGGCACCTTGACAATATTTTACAATTAAGCTGCAATATTTCACTTTCCAAATTATTCATCATTTTACAAAAAGAAAGAAAAGCGAAAAAAGCAAAAAAAATTATTAGCAGAATGATTTTGAGTGAATAATTTTGTTAAATGGCTCAAAATATAATTTATGGTATAAAAAAGGAAACAATTTTATACACCGTGGTAAAAAAAAATGTATTATAATTATTATGGATTCGTATTAACTTTTTTTTTTGAATAGCAGATATTTAAAACTTGTTTTCGAATGTGATAATGCGGTATTAAATAGCAGTTTAACTAAAAACATTTTATCAAGATAAAAATGTAACTTTTTTTAATATAGTAGAAAAAAAAAGTAAACAAAATTTTATTAATACTGTAAACATTTAAAAGATTTTGGATGCTGTTTTTGTATCAAACAGATAACCAAGGGTTGTAAAACACGTGCAAACTAAAGGTGTACATAGAAAATAAACCTTTGTCCCTTAAAAAGACATTTTTGTTTGCCCAAGACAAATTTACTAAAAATCATTGTTCAACAGCTACCAAAAATATTAGTAAGTTTGTACAGGTGCCGTTTAATGCCAAACACGACTTTTATTGCGAGGTTTATGATATTAATATTAGCCCTTATTTTTAACAGATTTTGGTAACGAACACATTAAATACTTTTGAAGGGTGCCGGTTCCGCATTATGCAAAACTGAAATACAGCGCAATCATCCATTTCTTGAAATTAATCAATTAATGCCCAACAATAAAAAATAATTGTTTGTCTCTACAGTAGTAAAATAAAAAGTGAAAAAAGAAAAAAAAAATTCTCACAATATAACTGATCTTAAGATTACTGTTTAAATAAATTCGACACAACCGAAAACATTACTTGAAATACGACTACGGTGCATTATAACTAATGCTTTGTATTTCAAGTAATGTTATTTGAATAGTTAACTTGAAGTAAAAATAGTTTTAAGAAAAACCAACGAGATCAAATTATTAAAATAAAATTCCCCCGAATAAAGTTACAAAGCCATTAATAAAAATAATAAAAACTTGCATTTAAGGGTGCAAAAAAAAAAATTAAATTTGTTTTACCTTCTTCAGGATGTTGATGAATGGCACAAGTAAAGGAGATAATTTGAATAATAAATAAAACCGAAGTAAAAAGTAAATTTGTACGAAACATATTGCGATATTTAAAAAATAAAAACTGCCGCGATCTTTTATAAATAAAATTTGTCAATTAACCACTAAGTATGATGCTAAAATTAAACCGTCAAATGAACATGAACTCCATTTAAAAATAATGTTAATTATTTATATCTGACGCGCTTAATTTCTTTCGGTTTTTTTTTTCTCTTCACAACTTCTATAAGACAGACCTACTTTCCTTCATCAATGCAATGATTAGCACCTACGAAGCGAACCACAAAACGGTACATCCTACTCTGCTACTAAACTGTTTAGCGAATGACCTGATATTCAGTCCATCAAGTTAAAAAAAAAAAAAAATTTCAGCCTATAGAATACTTCTTGCCTCCCGCGGATTGGCTATCGTAGAATTGCCGACAGACAAGAGGAAACTTCAAATGAAGGTTTTGTGCGCAAACCTTTTGAGCAAAAACAATCCACCCACTTTTTCCTTGTGACATTACGACACAAATATTACTGTTTGACTCGCAAATTAGGTAAAATGCCTATTGTTGTAATAAATTATACAATAACGAGTCTTCTTGCTCATTTTTAAATTTCAAAATGTAAACTAATGTTATCAAAATCTAATTTAAAATTTTTTTACGCAGACTGTTATTTAATTTATATATAAAAAAGTTAACAAATGCAAATTAGTTTTAAACTTTAAACTAATGAAAGTTTAATTGTCTCAAAAACTACACGCAAAGTTTAAATACTTTATAAAATTATATTAAGGTAATTTCTTTGAAAAGACATTTCACAAATACATACTGTAGATCAAAAATACAGTTTAGTATACGTATATTATCTCACTTATTAAAAAAACCACGATAAAAACTTTTCGAATTTATAGTTATTATACAATAAACTGTTTAAAAAGTTTTTTCAAGTGATTATCTTGTTATAAAGTATAAAAATATCACTAAATTGTTTCCTTTCCAATGAAAAGTACAGTAGAATGTAAGCTCTTGAATATTATACTGTAACTCTTACCTTATTGCCTCGCATACATCAATAAAGTTGTATATTCGGCTAGGAACTCTGACTCTTCCTCCAATGTTAAATCCAGGTGAGAATCTTTATAATCGGTATTCGACATATCGGTTTTTAAACGTTTGAAAGCTTCATTTTCCAATTGCCTATGTTCGCTACCACCTTCAGCTTTCGAGTCTTGACTTTTACTCGCTAAAAGAGGTGCAAATGAATAAAAGCTCCACGCATTTCACCTTAATCGTGCAAATATTTACATTTAGTTTTTGATTGAGAATCGCTTGAAGTAGAAGCGGATGTGGACGGGCCGGAATCGTTGAAAGCAGCGTCTTTTAAAACTATTCCTCCTGTAGACAACAGATCGTCAATTGCCGCTTGAACATTACCTCCATGTTTTAATAAACATTGCTTTGCAGCCTCTTTAGTAAACCCACAAGCATTCACCTTTATAATGAAATCTACGTTAAACTTCAAGCTTTCAATAACTAAAAATAATTATATTTACGCTATCAATCATTTCGTCAGTTATTAAACTAGCAATTAGGCCAGAATCTATAGATTTTATAAAATCGGGTTCCTCTTGGAGATACTGCAATCATAATAATTTTCAATAAAAATTAATAATAGAATTTTTTTAAAGTTAATTTTAATATAATTTCTTTACTTGAATTGCAATCGGAATGCGGTTATTCGCGTGCTTCAAGGCTTGCAATGCTTTAGCGGGTGCATATCCCATTGATAAAAGTGAGTTATAAAATCCAGCATTAATCCTAGATTTAAAAAATTCATTAGAAACCAACAAATTAGTTATTAATAATTCATAAACAAGTTACCATTCGCCATTTTGGGTTTTTCCCATAGCTTGACTGAGCTTTCCGAGTACAGCATCTTGCTCATCCTGCAATCTTAACTTTTCCTGTTCCTATAATAAAGTTTAAAAAAATTAATTTCTTCATCACTCGTAACTAATAACAACCCTTACTTTGGCTTGGTTTACTAAGTATTCAACTGCCCATTGACAACTGCCATTGCAACTTCGTAACGCCAATCTGGCTTCAGCGGCAGAATATCCCATTGCCATTACTAATAACCAAAACCATGTTTAAATAATTGAATAACTAATTTAATTTAAAGCAAGAAATAAAAATTACTAACATTGACTTAGTTTTCCATCGTCCACTGTTAATCGTTTTAGTTCATTGTCCACCTAAAAAATAAACCTTTCTTTAATAAATCAATAAAATTATCAAACCGTAAATTACTTTTTAACCTCGGTAAAACATTTTTCCGCTGCTTTCCACTGTCTTTTATAAAAAGCTACAACTCCCTTTAATAGTTTTAAACGAACAAATAACACTGCCTCGCAACCGGAGCTGCCCTAAAAATCGAAGAAAAAAATTAATGATATGTTATATTAGCTTGACAGGTATAACTTGCATAACTAATATGAAATTACTTTAATGCTAATTAATCTTTCCAAATTGGGTCCGTAACTTTTCTTTAAAAATTCCTCACAAATTGCTAATCTCCTTTCTATTTAATCCAAGTACAAAAAAAAAATGCATGTAATAGTAAAAACACTAATAATAAAACATTATTACCAGCATCGGGCAGGTCTTCGATACTTCGAAGACATAAATAACACCATGTTATATCCATGCTTAACAACGCATAATTATCTACTTGTTTCAAAATGTCAAACCGGCAATTTCTAATGATTTTGAAATACTGTATTAAAAATTAATAGTCAAAATGAAACAAAAAAAATGATTACCCAAATTCTTTGTCTGCCTCTAACAATAAAAGAAGAGCTTCGGAATACTCCTTACGATTCATGGCTGATTTTCCTTTTTCGTTTAAAATCATGGCAAATGTCAACATCTTTCAAAAATATTTAAACAACAATGTTAAATATTATGGAGTTTAAAATAAATACCAATAATCATTCAATACCTTTTTTTCGCTTTTAGGCAAATCTATAGGGCGATGATTTTGGTCAGCAATTTGCATGTAGCTGTCCCTTGATTCAACTTTAATTACATAAAAAAAAATTAGCTTTAAAATTTCTCAAATACAAAAAAAAAAATATACTAACCCGCTTGATTTGCCAAAATTTCGGCATCCTCTCTGACTTTATTCAGGAAGTACGTTTTACTAGATCTCTCATCAACTAGGCATAAAATAATGGCCATAATTGTTGTATTGACCTAATGAATTAAAAAAAAATAAAAAAAACATTGCCTTTTAAATTAAAGTTAACTTATAGCTAACCTGTATCCCCTGCTGCTGCAATGTTTGATCATCTACTATTAAACGTCCACTTGCGATCAATTTCACTCTAGTTGGTTCTAAATCGCATTTCTCTGCCACTTTTTGCTTTAAAAATGATCCCAGCACGTCCAGTTTAGTTTCAATGAGCAGAACATTTTGGGGCGAAATCTAAACGCATCGTGTCAATAAGCAACAATTTAAAGCGCAATTAGATTTTTATAAACTTACTTTTTTATTTGCGATTTTAATTCTTAAGGTAGCGAGAGAATCGAGGCGGAAATGATTTCTTGCATCAGATCGTTCGAGTGAGAAAGCCCTCAATTCGTCGACGGCTAGAAATACCCTTTCGGCGGGTAAACATAACTCTTCTGAGTACCGCTTTTTTAGTTCCTAAATTTTTGCCGCAAATACATACAGTTTTGAAATTATGATTTAAATTTATGATCAAGGGCGAAACATACCAGCGTGAACTCTGCCTCAGTTCCATCGTCATTGGTGTACGGAGGAAGCCAAAGCTTGATTCTTTCTCCATTCAGTTTATTTTTAACTAACGTTACGATTGCGGAATCTGAAAGTTGCTCTGCCATTTTCCAAACAGCTTCTCATACCCCCTCAAATTAGTCTGAAATTTAAAAAAAAACAAAATTAATAAATAAAATACAATCATGTTTACATATAAAATGGGCGCATATACTGGTATTTCACTATTTACAAAATCCATGTAGCCTACTGATACAATAGCAATGAACAAAATTATGTTGCGTGACATTAATTGAGCCAGCGAAAATCGATACACGACGGGTTTTTCGCTACCGGAGTAGAAAAAACGCCATTGAATTCCATAAAATACATATAACTATCAGCTATTTCATTATAAAAACTTTTTAAATTTAAACTCATTAAAAAATTTCACACAGTCTTAAAATAATCATCAATCTACAAGTGCAAGGTAAGTAAATAATTTGTAATTTCACTAATCTATAAAACAAACCTCCATTCAAATGATTCAACTATAATGCGTTGTAACATGGTAGAAAATAATACAGCCAATCATTTCAACTGTAAAATCTCCGCTCAAATTATAACTCGATTCAGATTTTTTGTAATAAATAAAAAGCATCACTTTAATCTAATAATTTATAAACTTAACAATAAAAAAGACTATTCGTCGAAATTTTTAGACAGGGTACATTGTATTCACGAATTAATATACAGTAGAAAGCCATCAACCAGAAGATAAATTATCCGAATCAAATATTTTCACACTTATTTAAGGATTGTTTGCGCAATAACTAAACTCAACATGAAACCTGTTTTCTATAAAATAAAAAAAAAAGCAATTGTTCCAATGTAGTGTCATTCTGGTCTTCTGACATCAGAAAAAAGAAATAATAATTACAGCCAAATTTCCCAATATATAGGGCCTAAAGTTTAGTCTTTGTTCAATTATTGTTAAAAAAAATAAAACGCGGGGCATAAAATCAACGCCTCCATTGGGAAAAAAAGGTACCCAATAGCTTCATGGTTGGGAAAAAAGTTCATTTCATGCCCTAGTAGGTTACATAGTATCTTTTTTTAAAAAAAATTAAATCCCGTCTTTAGAAAAATCATTTCATTGAGCTTAAAATATACCGGTAGTAGTAGATTATAATTATTATGAACACACCTAAATTGCTTTGTTTTTTTTCTTCTGATGCCCTATTGATAGCGCGATTTCCTTTTAGTTGCGCAAAGTTCGGTATACTGTTGCTCTCTTTAATTAAAAACAGCTTGGAAATTTTAACGCAAATAACTCACGTATAGAAGAACGCTTAAGCCTGACGCAAAATATTTTTTAGTCATACCGGTAATTAAACAATTTGCGATAAACATTCCATGCATACTTTGTACGTGCATTGGGACAATCGCGAAATTTTTTCTGAAAAGATTAATAATTTTTTAGGCCAATTACTTTTTCGCTCTTCTTAATTTTATATTTTAAATATTAAACGTTTTTATAAAACAATTTCCAGATTTTGCTTTACTGCAGTGCATAGTCATTTGTTCTTCCTAGATTCTACCAAACTCTTAAAAGTAAGTTGAGCCATTGAGTGTAATTGCTAAAACTCGGTACTAACATTTTCTCTAAAATAGCGCGTCAAAATTCAAATGCTATAATACATTCGTGTGGTGTAATTAGGTACATGTGCCATAATCAAAATAGTATCCATATATAATTTTAGTGTACGGTGTACCGGTAATAATAATGCTAAAATAATTTCATGTAGCCTACAGCGCATCTTCGTTATGGTATGAAATTGGTCTTTTGTATAAGCTTTTTCCCCCAAATAAAAGCAAGCAGTTATTTTATGAAGAAATTAATTTAACTTAAGGTTTTAACTGCATTTCCACATTGGCCGTAAGGCATTATAAAGTAGGCCTAATGCAAAAAGCCATGACCCAGAATCGTTTAGGTTCTTTTCCTCATACAGTACAGTACAAGACTCATGCCTGTGGTTATAGCCTATAATGCACAGTCACGCCATTACAATTTCAATGACATTTCATTCTAGAAGCTTATGTTGACATAAAACACCAATGAAATTTATTATAACTATTTGAATTAGTAAAAACTAAAACATCTAAATTATAAATTACCTGAGCAACGAGGATAAACAACCCGAAATAAGAAAAAAAAGCCAAAATTCTCGTTTCAACTTGACGACCTCTGCGTAAACAACATCACATGGAAATGATAACAGAGAAAAGAATCGATTTTTCCGGCAGATGGCGCTCTATTATTTGCGGAAATGACGTTTCAGTGTTTGTGAAAGTGACGTCACATTTTTTTTTGCGCCAAAGAACGTCATCCATCATGTCTCCATGTGCACTTAAAAGTGTGCTTGAAAGTTCACTAAACATGCTAAACGTGCTTTTACCTCGTGGTGTTATAAAAATTTAACCATATTTAGGTAATTTAATCAAATTTGTTGATTTGTTTGAGATTTGTAAGGTGTTAAAAAGTATTTTACGTATTAGATAAGATGTCGGCTCGCGGTCCTCCTGCCAAAAAGATCTGCCGTCCGGGTCTTACCAGAACTTTAAACGTGGCTAAACCCGCACCACCGTTGCCGCAAGATATAATAACAGTAATTACTAACTTTTGTAATCAAACAGACCAAGAAACTTATAGAAGATCGTTCGGACGGTTCAACAAGGGTGATATTGATGAGGCAACGGCATTGCAATGGTTAAAACAGCTCGAAGATAATGTATTCGTTTTGGACCAACTGTCGAATAAGGAGAAATTGTCCTTGATTAACAATTTGGTAAAATCCCCATGGATTTGGAAATTCAACGACGAAACCGTTAAGCAATACGGATCATTATTAGAAAGTCTATCATCATTCAACGCTAGTTACGCTACTACTGTGGTGAAATCGTTAGTTGATCAATTTCGTACATTAAAGAAGGAAGAAGAAGTAGTATCTTTGGGAAAGCTCAACGAAAATGAAACCCGCATATTTAATAACTTGCATAAAGTTCTAGAGAGAATAGTGGTGAAATTGGTTCCCGTTACTGCCGCGGTTCTCGTCGAAGCCATGAAGACCTTCTTCCCCGTCGAACAAAGCGATCGAAATTGCCAAGCTTGTTACGTGATGCACGTACTAAAAGTAATTGATTATTTGCCTAATTTTCGCATGCAAATTTTAGAAATGATCGTAATCCACTTGAAAAAATTGGATTTGGAATGTCCGTGGGATAAAATACAAGAGGCGGAGCAAACCTCCATCTGCGAATCGCTTCCCGAAGGTGATCAAAGTCTGGATAATATCATTTACAAAATGAATCACAAACAGGCGAATCTACTCGATGTGTTGATGAAGTTGATTTTCGAGTTTATTCGTAAAACTTGCTACAACGTCGACGGCACCATCAATGGACAAGACACAAGAAAATTGTTCAAAGAACTTTTGACTGTTTTTAATAAGACGATGATAGGTGTCCGAGACACTAGTCACGTGCAGTTTCTCATGTTTTATATTAGCAGTTATCATTTGAGAATGTGTCGCGGATTGTTTGATTATTTTTGGAAGCAAGTAATCGACGTGAATTTATCGAGCGCAAAGAGAATCTGGTCTGCTTGTTATATCGGCAGTTTCATCGTGCGTCAAGCCACCATTCCCGCAACGACGGTGAAAGATTGTTTACAACTTCTAAAAGATTGGGTTCTCAATTACTTGGAGAAGTATACTGCCGGGCAAATAGAACGACGAGACGATCACTCGCCCTTCTACGCAGTTTGCCAAACTATATTTTATATCATCACTTATCGCATCGAGGAATTGATGAAGATGAAAAGTGGCCCGCACTTCGTTTCTACCCTTCATCTCACGTCTATTATTTCTTCTCCGTTAAGACCTTTGAAAAGATGTTCGGCGAAAATAGCGCAACAGTTCGTTATTAAAGTTCAAGAAAATCTGCTGGGTTATTGCAATCCGAATATGTTGGAAGAAGATGACACGGAACCGTTGAATTATTTTTTGCCATTCGATCCGTATATATTAGCAAGATCGAGCGAATTCATCGAACCCATTTATAGAGTTCATATCGAACAAGATTTTTACGGGCATCAAAGTACGGGGAAGGATGATGGGTTGAGTGACGACGACGAGGCGTTGGCAGATTTTGATGACGAAGATTCTTCAACTCGGGATTCTTTGCAGTCTTTTATATGGGACTAAATAAATTAAAATTATTCTGATGGTTTCGTTAATTTATTGATTTTGTACTGGGGTTACGTAATTTGTTCAATAAAACTGATTGGAAATATAATTCGCTTTTCTTTATTCTGTATAATTCAATTTAATTGCGTTTCATTAATAAATATTTCCAATATTTTTTATCATTATTTAATAGGCATACTTCGCAAATGTCAACCAAAGAAGGTGAACTCATTTTTAAACGTTTGGAGATTGAACTTCAGAAATCAGTGGAAAAGGATCGATTGCGAGTGCTTCAAAATGACGCTAAAATTAGGGCCACTCAGCAACAAACGGCAACTTATGAAGATTTCAAGTAAAAATTCATTCAAAATTGAATTAAAAAAAAATAATCACTTAACTTGTTAGGAATATAGTCGCAGCTGCACACCTTAAGCCAATGGACCATAATCCTTTCGCTAAAAAATCTGACGAAAACTAATAATTGTCAACACACACCGCAAACTACTCGTAAACGCAATATTTTTGAAAACGACATAATATTATACTTACAATTTTATTTTTAAAGCCAAAATTGAAACTTAAAACATGATTTTTTTTTCTTTTATTATGACATAAATTAGTAGCTACCGACAATAATTGGCGTAGAAACCTGCACATTCAGAACTTGACCACCACTCAAAAATAAAAGAAATTAAAAAATTTCAATTATAAGCAAACGGTAATAACAATGATTTTGCGTGATTACGAAATGTTACTAGAATTGTTTAGAACTAAAGATAAAAAAAAGTTTGATGAGCTATAATTTCGTGAAAGAAAGATAAGTCTTATGTATAATAACTGGGTATCTAAAAATTCTAACGTTTTTCTTAAATACACATCACAACATGCATAAGAAGCGTACTGTACAATTTAATATTTTTCTAATTAGGCCATAAGGATTTAGCGCTACTTTGCATAAAAAACAATAACTTTTTAACTGCTTAATAATTTTTCAATACTTTATAAATTTTTTAAAATGTGCAACCATTGATTAAAAGCAAACATTATTACAAATCTGTAAAATAAACTTCATTTCTTACAATTATCACCAAAGATTACAAATATAAATAAACCGGTATCCCATTACCAAAAAATTTGACCAATTTGAAATTCATTTATGGGACCGGGTTTTTAAAATTTAATAATAATATAAATACTGTTTCATAATTAGTTGCAAACCAATTTCATAACGGTGGTTATTAGTTGCCCATTTTATTATTTATCTTTTTTTTAAATAAAATTATAAAGGATGTTAAGATCATATTGATGCACTGTAAAACATGCGATTGTTTTGGACCAAACTAGCATTCTTATTTTTGAAAATATACAAGCGTTTTGATTAAAATATACGGTTAGTCGAGGTTTAAATAAAAACCAAAAAAAAAAAACTCATTAAATTTGATCGAATGCTGCGGGATCTTGATCATCAATGCAAAATAATATCATAATACAGGATTGAAAGACTCGTTCAATATATTATTTCGCGCGTATCGTCTCTAAATTATTTTTATCTTGGATTTGTTAAGCATAAAGTTATATAGGACTAATGTATATTTTGTGCATGACAATAATCGCAAAATAATCACAACCGCCCATTTTCAACATAATGACTCTTGCCTTAGTTAAAACCCAACAAACTCAATCCAATTCTTTTATTGGTCGAATTACGATCATATCTAACGACTAAATCTGCTGCCATAACTAAGACACTATCCCAACAGCCGTTTTTGTTTTTAAAATATACAGAGTGAATATTCTCGTTTTGTAGAAACATTTAAATTATACTTCAAAATTACTAAGAACGATAATAAATAAAAATTATATAATTTAGCGAGAGCATTCCAAAAATTGGAAAAGAAGACTAATTTAATAAATCTTTAAATTTTAAATTAGCTTCTTCACCGACATTGACTATAAACGCAATATTAGTATGGCAGGAGTGATACAGAAGCAAACAACACTTTCATTGCATCGGTTTAACATTGAATGAATCAATGAAAGTTTTCTTCCATTAACTACCATGGGGTTTAAAAGCTAACTTTAAGTTCGTTGGTAAATGAAAAAATAAATACTGCATGATGACATATTAAATTTAGATGAACGTGATGAAAATCTCGTCTTACAAAAGCGTAACTCCTTCTCATTCAAAAGCGTAATTTTTAAAACGTTGATAAATTAAAAAAGTGAAAATAAAAATCAATAAATGTATACACTGTATATCACAAAAATATTTTAACCAATTAAAGCAATGACCAAAAATATTTGGCAAGAATTTAGAATTAGAAAAACTGTAAAAAAATCATTTATGGTTAATCGAATTAATTAACCAAAAAAGTAGTTTTTACAGGTTACGGTTAAATAAAGTAAAGTAAAATAAAAATTAAATTATTTATATTACTTGGTCAACATAGTTAAATTCCAGTTATCACCATATTATCCATTCTTCAATGATGTTAAGTTGCCTTAACAAATAGGAAAAACATCACGCGGGATTTTGAATAAGTGGTGATCTCCGTCTTGAAAGTTTAGATCTGAAAACACCAATTGAAAATGAATAACCGTATATTACACGATAATTATTTTAAAAAATACCTTATTTGTCCAGCTAACAGTGGATTAATAGCATATAACCAATCGTGAACTTCCTTATCACCAAGAGTTTGCAAAAGAAAACCGCGATGCTTAGTTACAACTGAGAATGTATTCGGTACTTTAAGCATGGCTTGTTGATCTTCGCTGTATTCAACTTGCGCCGTTGCCAAATTAATTAACCCTCTTTCAACTGGGTCTTTCTCATCCTTATAAATGAAGACGTATGGACGACGTACAACCTATAAAATTAAATCATTTTTTATAGTAAATTTATCTTAAAAAAGTAAATTAGTCAATTATCTTACCACCCATCTCTTCATCCAGCCATTGGTAGTTTTTTCTTTCAGGAAATTTAAATACCCCCTTCTCGATACTACAGCGCTAACTCGAATCTCTTCAACCTCCGGAACAAACAACAGAGCTGTTTTTTGTTGACTGGAATTCAATGCCGAAGCTAAAATTGGAGTGACACCAAAAGACGAAGGAAGATGTACTGGAGAATGATCGGTTGGCAGATTTCTTGGTTTTTCGGGTGAAAGAATTCTAAAAAAAATTTAATTTAAACAAATTTTAAAATCAACGATATAGTTATGCATACTCTTGTGAATGAGTAGACGTTAAACTAGAACGACTTTCAGAGATTCCTAAATCTTCGTCGGACGGAGTAAGAGCAGAACCCTAAATAAATTTACAATTTCGTAAAAACATTATTTTGACCGACCAACGCTGATTAGCAAAATTTCTTACAACGTTAGAACTTTGGTCTTTAACATTGCTGTGACCCTGAATAAGTCTAATGCATTTGGTTGCTAATTCCTTCTCCCTTTCGGTCATTTCCCACGGTTCATACACACTTTCTTTAGTTGGGGAAGCAGGCTTTACGATAGGCGGATTTTTACGACCTTCAGCACTGGCTTTAGCTACCATATTGCATGCTTCTTTCTCAGACTTGCTTATATCTTGATGAAGAGGTAAAGGATTTTTATCGATTCCAAGTTTTTCGCGCAAAAGTAGTAAATGACGCACTTTTTCCACCTTCAAGAACATTTTTATAACATTATTCTAAATATTATAAAAAAATCAATTTATACTTGTTCAAGTCTAGTGAGTTTTTCCATTTCCCATTGATGATCAAAAATGAGAGAATCTCCCCTTGGACGCCACCCGTGTAGATTTTCTTCTCCTCGAACATATGTGGATGAAGTATCCAAGACCCGACGCTGCCGCCTTTGAACTCCTGGTAATATATTAAAGTTTCACAAATGCGTGTCTAAAATTGTTATTAGATGAGCTTACCCGGGCTACCAGATTCTGCGGTCCTTTTCAGTACCAATTCATAAACTCCAGTAATACGATTCGCTTCAGAATTTCGATAGCTACCACTAAATAATGACTTCAAAGACCTGCGTTTTCAAAAAGTATACAGTATTAATCATATTATGTAATCTTAAAAATAACAAAATAAAAAAAATTACCGTGGAGCTGTTCTAGCATCCCTACTATAAATTATCAAAGAAAGATCCTTGGTAATTACAGCTGGCTGAGCACAGTTATCCAACTAAAAAAATGTTACTCTTAGAATAGAATAAAAACCATAGTTAAACATTAATAAAATTACTTCTAAATAAGCAGAAATAGTCATATAAATGTGCTCATGATAATGAGTCACTCTATTAAGCAATGGAGAATTATGTAAAGAACTATCCCAAGCAGCTTCAAAGCAAAAGAAAGTTCGGTCATCTCCCGGATATTCTAAATGCTCGCCCGGGAAAAGACCCAATGATAAAACCATGTGATCATTGTCTTCTTCGTCGCAAACTGGCGTTGTTCGAATTCTTCCAACAACAAGTTCTTTAATGTCCTTCCATCTGATTTCGGGACCACTTTCGTGAACTATCGTCACACGAATTCTTCTTTGAATTCCTTGATGAAGAAGGAAGCATCCTCTACATGGTAAATCATCAGTATGATCCACTACCGCAGGAATGTATCTAAATTAAAATTGAGTTAATGAACTACATTTTTAAATAGATGCATAAACTTGCATTATTTTCTTACTCTCCATTAGGCGCCAACTCGCATATTTCGAACCAAACCAAAACATCGTATTTAGCGTGAACTTGACACATGCTATATTTTTTATTAGCCCCATTATAAAATAATTTTTAAATAATTAAAAATCATTTTTAAAATATTATACCTAGGCGAATGAAGGACACCAAACTTGGGTGAACGAACAGGTTGTGAAATCGGAATGGAAGGCGGCAACAGACGTTTTGGAGGATGTCTCGTACTACTTACATTTTTTTAAAAAAATCAAATTCTCAAAATAACTTTATAAATTAGTCAGTATACCTATGTAAAGAATCCTTAAAGTCTTTATGTAAGCAATTTTGCTGAAAATGACCAAAAACTTCAAAAACAATTGGCTGGGTTTTTATGTAATCCAAAAATGACCGAGTTACGTTAACTGTAATCTATTAAATTAACAGTGACAAATGTAAATTACCAAAATCTCATTAAACATATTTTTAAAAAATGCTACATTTTGCACGTGATAAAATCCAAGAGGAGGACCTTTTCCCGTATTCTTAATAGGTTCGGTAGAAAAAGCTTCATCATGGCGATGCAGGAAACTAAAAGAAGGTTAATGTCAAGAAATATAATTTGAACAAATAAAACAATAACCTTACTTAAATTGGCAAAAAATATCTGTATATTCATTGGCAATAGCATACGCCTGCAATACAGTTACTCTGAAGGTAAACTCTTTGCCCATCTGCAAATGTGGAGGAAGCTCTTCGTCAGAAGATATACTACTATCACCTTTTCCACTATCAAGTTCTCCATCCACATCTAATGGGCATTAATTATTGTTATAAAAAATAAACAAAATTTAAAGATAAAAAACAATACTTCTACCAGTTTCCGATTTTGCCATATCATTATTAGCTCCTTGGCCCTCGACAATTCGCTCATCTTGGTAGAGCCATTGTGCTTTATCAGTTAATTGATTACTCTGAAAAGAGTTTCTTTTACGCTTAACAAAAAAATTTTTCACGTTAATGACAATTGTTAAACACGAACGCCTAAATCGCACGACTAACTTTTGTGTAATCTTTTTTAAACAAATCATCATTAAAACTTATTCGGGCAGATTGTCTAACACCTGCGTTATTGTAATCTGCGTTCTCATCTTCTTCAGCTAAGCACAAAACTCAATATTATAATCGAAAAATTTAAATAATGTAAATATAAAAACCAACCGACAACCGGTTGAACAGCAATTCTAAGATATCCCTTGACGTCTCCTTTCTCGTTAACAATTGCCACTTTATGAACCAAAGGAACCGGATATAATAAATTCGTTAAATATACAAAAGATCTAAAAATAAAAAAAAATTTTAGTGACATCTAAATGGGAAAATTAATAAAATAATTACAACCTTCCAACAAGGCTGAACCATGGAAATCGATCATAAAAGGGGTCGCCTCCATTTAAACATTCGATTGAATGATCAGGTGAAGTAGGACTATGTTCGGCCTCATTCAAGTACATTTCTCTCATTAGTTCTAATCGTTGCCTATAATAGAAAACACACATATATATAAAATATTGAAGGATGACTTGAATTAAAGAGATGCTTTTTATGAAATCTACAAAATTCAATCAATTAATAAGGTGAATAATGTCGCACTTGCACCTGATAATCAACAGTCAATGGTATAAAAAATAAAAGAAAGCATTTATCCACAAACAAAATCGGCATAATGCATCAAATGTTTTCAAACTCCTCAAATTTTTTAAAAAAATGTAAGAACATTTCAAATACAATAGACCTCACTACAGGTCTATTGAAAAATACAAATAAATAAACAATAACCTATCTTTAGTGAGTAGTGAAATATGAAGCACATTAACCTCAAGGGTAAACTTTACCTTGACGGAATAAGATTGTAGAGACTAAATTTAGTCTTTGAGCACACGCTTAAGCACTGAAGAAAATCAGGATCCCGGTTTTGGTCCGGGGTGTCCGGGGAAAGATCTTCATTATAGATATGCCGCATAAGTTCCAATCGATGTCTACAATCACATATACAACGGACAACGTCTTTACACGATTGTAATTATTTAAAACTAAATTGAAGCAAACTTTTTTAAGCTGAGAAATAAACACACGTAAAGCATTTAAGCCGACAATAATACAGGTAGTACAATATTTTACCCGTGATTATCTAAGAAAGAAAATACTACTGTACTAGTATTTCCATTACTCTTAGAAAATACTAGCCAAAACTGTAGACAAAGGAACTTTAGCGGCGACAGTTTCTTTAACGAAGAATGACATTTTCAATTTAACACAAATTTAAAATGTACAATACAAGTACTGTATAATATCTACCAGTTTCTTTATATTATGTTTAAATCTAGTATTGACGGCTGGTAGCAACCAAAAAAGTTTCAAAAAACATGATATGATCGCATAAGGATGAAGATAAACCATTTCGTTTGTCGCAGATTACTCATAACAGAATCGTAAAAATAATACTGTACAATGTACAAGTAAAACCATAATGCGCAACTATTACAGTATTTAAAATTATTCATTTACCTACAATATTTATGCCAATTACCTAAAAAAATTATATGCAAAAATCAATGCAATATTAAAAAACATGCATTTACAAAGACTTATTATACTAAAACATACTTTGTCTACAATTGAGGCTTCATCTATGATAAATCAAAACTAATATAAAATTACGTGCTCCAAAAGTATAGATAAAATAATTTGATGTGCAAAATTTAACGAATAAAAACAAATGTATGCATAAATAATAAATAAAACGAATTTCACCTTAATTTTTCTAGAGTCCAATAATGACTTGCTCCGTTCTTAGTATCTTGTACTTCCACCACTACGACTGTTCTAGTAAATGGTCTTCGTTCAACATCGTAATAATCATCGTCCGGTAACAAATCAACAGGTAACGGCGAATATAAAGTATCCGTTAACAAAATGAATTGAAACTGAACCTAAAATAGAAAATGTTAATATAAAAAACTGTAAAAATTTTTTATATGAGAACCTTCTTCTTTAATTCAACACTGATGGCGTTAGCTTCCTTAAGAAAAATGGCATTTCCCCACAAATCATCTCTCAAAGATGTAAATTGATGATAGCGCCATTTATTGAAACCCCACGTGGCTAGTTGATATTCTCTTTCGGTCCAAGAACATTCTATGTCAAACAATGGATTCACTGCCACTCATTATTATAGCCACACTCAGTTTTCCGAGAAAATCTACTCTAAACTTCTGATTGTAACTTACGAAAAATATCTTCTTCAGCAATTATATCTTCCGGTGTGCAGGAACTGTACATACTAGACAACATAGATTGCTCCTCAACCTGTTTTTGAAGAGCGTCGATTTTTGCCTCGTAATTCTTTATAAATGAAAAAAATTCGCATAAAATAAATTTGAAATTAGGTAAAAATAAAAATTAATTTACTTTTCTTTGTTGTTCAAATAATTGATCAGCTTCTTCCTTTTCTTTGCGATATTGCTCTTCCATGGCTAAAAGTCGCTTTTCCATTTCCATTTTTAAATCAATTCCTTGCTTTTCAAGCAACTCCAACTGGGCAAATGTCCAGTCGACAGCTTCGCCGTTTCCAGGAGTTCCGGCTGGAGATTTCCTCTCTCTACTTTCCCTTGCTAAAATTAAATTAAGTATTATTCCTAATTTAATTGTCAATTTTATAGTACCTTGTTCAGGATGATTTAAACGAAATACGTGACTCTTGCCCAAAATGACGCGAGCCCCAGTTTTAAGAACAATTGAATTTGATACAGCTCTTCCGTTAACATAGCATAAAGCGCCTTTACAAGGCGTCAAAGTAACAATTCCTTCGCGATTCTCAAACATACAATGATCATTAAGAATATGAGAGCCATTAAGTTGGATATCTTGAGGAACATTAGCATCTGGATGACCAACTCTTGTAAGACCTTCTTTGATATAATACAATAGACATTCAGACATTAACGG
The DNA here is from genome assembly GCA_034698085.1 of Polydesmus angustus. Taxonomy (NCBI): domain Eukaryota; kingdom Metazoa; phylum Arthropoda; class Diplopoda; order Polydesmida; family Polydesmidae; genus Polydesmus; species Polydesmus angustus. Next base: position 47,159 of record JAQGAY010000101.1, read on the forward strand.
ATCTTCATTTAAATTTACTAGATGTGGAGTCTAAAACACAGTAATATTTTAAAATTATTTCTCATAAAATTAATAATTGTTGTATTCAAAATTACTTTCTTTGGAGAAAACACTCCTACAGTATCACCATCCTCTCGTGTAGCTACTCCCATCTCGGCAAATATAGCTTCTCTGCAAGCAAATAAGCAACCAAATTATATTTTCAATGAATAAAAAAATATTACGCATTTATTTTTTTTCACTTACCGTTGCAACTTCATAGATTCTGTTCGCTTTAATTTATCTTCCCAAGTTTCGTTCAGCTCGGCGATTAATTTTTCTGAAGCTTGCAGTCGGTCAACGGCATCTTCAGCAACAACGGATACTGAATCTTGTTTATGGCGACGAATTATTTCTTCACAATCACCTAAATAAATAAAAAATATTTGTAAATCGCACTAATATCACAATATTATTAGTAAAAGCAAAGTTGATGATGCTGTTAGAAAGTTAATAAAGAAAAAAGATAATATTTTTTTTCCGTCCTAACGAAGTAAAAAATTAAAAATAAAAAAGCAGATGAAAAATGAGATGATGACCACAGCTGATTAGTTTGATTTTTTCAAACTTACTGCCTTCGTTTATGTTGTTGTTGTTGTTGATGATGACTCCTTTATTTAATCATTCAAATAGATATAATAAAAAAAAGAAACATATAGTTCAATAGAAAGCGGCATGGCCCACCTTTAAATAATAAAACAAAAATATTGCTTAAAATTTAAATTTGTCGACTTACCATCGTCAATGTCAATGCCTTCAGCTTTTAAAAGGTCCTTAAGCCGCATAATTTCCTCTTTAAGCTCTCGAATCAACCGAGCATTAGCATCCTCATTAATAATAGCTTTGCAAACAATTTGTTTAGCTCGATCGGCATATCTAAATATTCAAAAATATAAAGACAACTGGTTATAATACCTACAAACAATATTAATATTACCTCAAAGTGCTTAAAGTTTCCTCATAATTAATGTCGGCAGGACTAATAGCTGCAATCATAGCTGTTTTAGAGTTTCCGCCCAAATTTTCTCGAAGCAACCACGTTAAAACAGAGTCTCTGTATGGGATAAAATCACCTTTCTTTTTCTTTTTCGTTGCCTAAAGTAAATTTCAAGTTATAAACATTTGTGTGAATGTCAAAAATTTCAAAATATTTTAATGCATCATGTGACGTAACAATAATACAAAATTACTCACCGCCTACAATTTATCATTAAGCAGCAAAAAAAAAACAACAAATGCAAATGAAATGGATGAAAATTGATTAGAAATGAACTAACCTACCACTTCAGCCAAAGCTGAAATAACTTTTCCTAATGTTGTTAACGATTTGTTTATATTAGCTCCTTCTTTTAATCTTGTTCCTTTAGCACCAGTTGAATCGGCTCTTTCACTCCCAGCTAAATCAACTAAACTGATTTTGCTGACCTATCATTTATATTATATAAATTTAAATTATAAATCTTTGAAAAACCAAATACAATTTACTAAAATGCGCATACTTTTTCTGCTGTTAAATTTGTCATCTGATCATATTTTGTTTGAGAAAATATAATTGTGAAAACAGCGTGCGACCGACTGCTGGTCTCGTTCATATTAGTTGCCGCCACCGTTCTAAACAATTCAATTTAAAAAAAAATGTAAAAAAAAAAATAAAATGTAATAAATGAGAATATAATATGACCTGGCCTTATTTCCTTCATCCATTAAATCTTTAATATCTTGATAAGAAGTTACGGCTAATTTAGCAAGATCTTCGACATAAGGACCCAGCAAGGGGTGTTCTCTTACTCTCAAATTATTTTTATTTTTGGGATTTAAAAGATCTCTAACACGTTCACAATAAATTTCCATATAGCTGACTTCTACTGTATGCTGCGTTTCTTCGTCATCGCCCTTTTTAATTCTTCGAAACAAGTCTTCACAAATCTAAGAAATCAAAATTGGTTTTAGTAAGACCTCAGTAAAAACTTTCAAGCTAAAAAATACTTGTGGAGTTATGCCCTCTTGGCCTTCTTCCTGTTTACCCATCATTGTGTACGATTTGCCTGCACCTGTTTGACCATACGCGAATATGCAGACGTTGTACCTTTGCAAAAAACCATTCAAATGCCAAAGTTAATTATAAATAATAACTAATGAGCTTAAAAATTGATTACCCTTCAAACGCGTGTTCTAACATTTCCTCTCCAATATCTTTATAAACATTAATTTGCGAAGCAAAATTATCATCATCTTGCTATAATGTAAATAATTATTTTTTTAAAAAAACTAAAGTGCTAAGTAATAATCCTTTTCAAAAACATACCTGATGAGACCAATAAGAATAATCGTAATTAAAACTCTTTATAGCTTCTTTGGAACCGGGAGGAGCTTTAGGATTAACAATAACTGAAAACGACAAATTGACAAAAATTAATCCAAATTAAATAAGCAATATCGCATATAACATCAAACAAAACCGATTATCAAGTTATTAATAAAATACAGACTTGTTTTAGTCCTTATTGATTATGCCATTTAACCTAATTTTGTTAAGCTAGCATTATACGAGAAATTCTCTTATCCAATAAAAAAAATTGCTCATTCATTTTTAATGAGGATATTGGTTAAAAATACAGGGGAAAAAATAATCCTTAGGCAAAATACTGTTTAAGCTAAATGTTTTTCAACAACATAACTAATACTGTATTTTAAATATTTATCTCTAAAAAAAACAGTATTTTACCTGTAGTATTTCCATCCATTGTAATGATGCAAGTGCAGTCTCTCGAAATTTCCCTGTTGTTGAATGGACGAACTCGGACTGCTACTTTGACGGACGACATTCTGTTTGATTTCGAGTGAAGAATCCACAAAACACTTAAAATTAGATAATGCCAAGATTCTGAAACAAAAAAATCAATAACCATATGTCAATCGCTGGTACAGTATTATTATATTTCTTTCACCACACGAAAGCTACGCGGGAAAGCATTATTCAGGGGGAGCTTTTATATTTTCAATTCCTTTTCTTTTATTTTTTGCCGATAAAATACAAATCAAAGAAAAACGCTTAATAAAAATTACTCCAAATATAATAAACAACGTAATTAATTTATAAACGCAGACTTTTAAATTTCCAATATGGCTGATACAAATAAATTATTTAAAAATCACACCTCTTAAATGACCTTTAAAAATACCACAGATTAAAAAAATGCCGATTTCAAATAGAAACTAATAATAATAAAAATAATACATATTTTTTAAAAAACTATAGTATTATTTTACCAGATGTTCACTTATTTCTTAGAATTTGAGGACTTTCGCGATGAAGAAATCCCGTATTAAATTGAATATTATCCAATCATTTCCAATATTGCAGTTCCATTTTTGATATTTTTCACCCGAAATATTCCACAGCCACTTTTATAAAATATAAATACGATTATACTCGTTTTACTCGTTTCACCGAAAATGGGAGAAAAAAAAATCTGCTGGGCAATTCTCTTATTCTCCGAGAAAAATCAAGATGTCCGTGAATAATATACACTGTAAAATAGGAAAAAAGGGAAAGAGGAGTGGAAGAGGAAAGCGACGTCATACACTCTGACGTCAAATGCGCAAAACGACGTCTCACACTACGGCTATTCTACCGTTTCCATTGCATTCGAATGGGGGAAAAAGCAATGAATAATAGGGTAGAAAAAAAATTTTTTCTAGACAAGATCCGCGTTTTAGACCGAGTGGAAACGGTATCGAGCTCGAATGGAAACGAGGTTTATTTTGGAAAGCAAAAATATCATGCTCCAACGCCGATTGCACCGGTCACCCACATACCCCATCCCACGCAATAAAAACAATATTATTAGCTATGAAATAATAACCCTTTCTTTTTAATCATTTCGTCATTCAATAAAATAATTTTCGTCAAAAAACATACGGAGTATATTAATAATACAGTAAAGTATATAAGACGTTGGACCGTTGTGAGCTGTTGGCAACTTATGGGAATTAGTTAAGGGAAGTGGGAAAATCGATAAAGTAAGGAGCCACAGCTGATCAATAATCTAAATGGCCAACGACATTTTGGTGCGACTACACTGCGTCATCCCGCTAATCCGCGGACAAACCATTTAAAACCATTAAATAAAACATACGCTCGAGTCTCATCATAAAACTATTATACACTTAACGTGAAAAATTAATATTAAACGGGTTTGGTTTTCGTTTAGTATGCTTCCGGTATACTCGTAAAAAAACAATTGGGAATGTAATTCGATGTTCTCGGAATAACATTAGGCCGGTTTTACAAAATTAACGTAACATCAAACACTCACATACTGTATTTTGATAACTCGCTAATTTATAGCAGTGCAGTTTAAAAAAAATTAAAATGTTCAAGCAAAAACAAACGGTCAACTGCAAAAATCAACTTTATTTTGATAGGATTTCATTTTTTAAAAAAATGGATTAAATTAAAAATAGGACTAGGCGATTACAAAATATTTAATCAATTTTTAAGTTTAGACAGAAACAATTTTAAAAATAATATTGTTGTAGAATTGAATCGCTTCTGTAGTGAGACATCTTAGACAGGGATCAAAAAAACGCAATTAAACACCCAATAAAAGTGATATTTTTCTTAGATAGAATGAGAAAATAAAAAAAAGTTAAAATTTCAATTCAAAAAAAAGTATTGAAACATCGGGATTTTAAGCTAGAGATTGTTGACATGTTGGAAAATAAAACATTTCTCTAATAAAATGTTATTTATCAATATTTTTTAATTTATGGAGCATCATAATACTGTACATGTATTCGCATAATGGTATGACAGTCATGGTATCATGAAAGTTTCCCCAAAATATTAGCATGAGGCAAAGGTAATCACAAAAAAATTATTTGAGATACAATGTACTGTAGTTTAACAT